>PVIR01001627.1:49842-118668 GCA_004026965.1 Petromus typicus | reverse complement strand
GTATGAGTTACAGAGACAGATGACTTGGGCCCTGCTTCTGAAAATAACCACCAACCAGGGAGGAAAGTTGACTGAGGCAGAGAAGGGGAGAAACAGCCATGGGATTAGCCAGACTGGACCAGGAGGAGGTGACTGGAGACCCGCAGGCTGTAAGGCTCTTGAGCACCTCCCAGGAGGTTCCCAGGTCGGAGCCATCTTTAGAGCTAACTTGCTGCAGATAGTTTTCCTTCTCTTTAAAATAACCTTCACTGTTTTTCAAATCTCATTGAAAATATAGAACAATATAAAGAAAAAATAAAATCATTTCCTAATTCTACTACTATAAGGTAACTAATATTAATACTTATTTTGTAGATTGCACACACATGCATTTACACAAAAATCAGAAGTACTTTTCATACAGTTTCACACCATGCTTTTTCAATACCCTATTTCCCATGTCACAAGCTGTTCTTTACAAATGTGGCCTATAATTTGTGATATATGGAATGTGGCTGAAATATATGGTGATGGTCATTAATTTTGTCACTACTCCCTCTCAAAAATACTCGCCTCTCACTTTATTTTTATTTTCTTTTTATTTATTTATGTATCTATTTTTTGGTGCTGGAGATCGAACTCAGAATCTTGCGCTTGCGAGTCAGGCACTGTGCCACTGAGCTAAATCCCAGGCCCTCTCCCTCACCGTGAATACACTTAGCCCAGCGTTCTTCCACTGTAGAAGCAGTCTGTAAATCTTCCATGAGTATCTTCAGTCATATGTGGTAGCCATCTTGATGTCCTGAGTCAACCCAAAATGGTCATTCTGAGGAAGAACCCGAAGTCAAGTGCTGCCAGATCTGGTGAAAATGGAAGATGAGGACACAGCGTAATGCATTTACGAGCTGGCCTTCCCCGGGGACGGCACGGAGCAGCATCACTCACTGTTATTTTTTATCACGCCCTGTAGAGACACAAAAGAGGACTTCCAGAACTGCCTGAGGAAGCAACAACAACCACTTAAGTGTTTCCAAAAAGAGAGGAAGTGGGTTGAGGGAGATTGATGGCAGTGTGTCTTTCATTATCATAAACTTTTTACACTTTCACCATATATGTTGATCACCCCTTGTGTGAGGATAGTGTTGTATTACTGTGCCCTTTCTTTCTATCTGTTTAGAAGTTTACTTTTTTGTTTTTTTGTTTTGTTTTGTTTTGTTTTTGAGACAGGGTTTCGCTTTGTAGTTCAGGCTGGCCCTGAGCTCAGCCTCCAACTCACATCACAGCAATCCTCCTGCCTCTGCCTCCCGAGTGCTGGGATTACAGGCGTGAGCCTCCACACCCGGCACTGTGGTATGTGGTACTGGTTGCTGCTGGGCATGAGTCTCCACACCCAGTATGGTATGTGGTTACCGGGGAATCGAACCCGGGCCCTTGCGCTTGCAAGACAGGCGCCGGAACCACTGAGCTAACTCCCCGGCCCTTAGAAGTTTACTTTCAAAAATGAACAAGGCTTATCCTTCTTAACACTGAAAAATTTTTAACTTTTTACAATTATAATATTGTGATGAATGTCCTTAAAATAAAATCTTTAAAAAGTCATATTTTATATAGATTCCTGAAGAGGAACTGCTCAGATAGAAATCAGATCATACCTAATTATAATGCTAATATCACACATGGAAGTCACTTCAGTATTTAAGACCAATATCTCTATTAGCACCTATCAAATACCGATGTTTTTACACTTACTGTTTTATTTGCTGCTGTAGTATTCAAAAATAAGCTTTGAAGATATAAAGAGCTATATATGTTCACCATAAAAAATGTCAAAGATATAAAACCATATCAAAATTCAAAATTGCTTGTAAAAGTAAGATTCAATGTATAGTGAGGTGGTTTTTTTTCAATTTTAGCTGATTTTTTTTCTCCTGTACATTTATACAAATTTATTTCTTCAGTAAACTTTTGAAGAGAACCTACTCTGCTGGAGATATTTGACTTTTCATTGTAACTACATCCATTCATATCCTGCCTTTTCCAATGATCTTCATCAATCCTCAGCACCACCCTCGAGATGCAGACTATTATCCCATCTTGCACAGTACCAATCATTAGTCCAGCAGAGTGTGCTCATCCCACCAAAGGTGACAACACTTGGCTATGAACCCAAAGTGCTTTGCTGACCCTGTACTCAGATCCTTTGACCCCAATTCCATAACTGGAGATCTTCAGCCTCTTATGTGAAACTTAATCTGTACTTTACTGCTCCAAAACAAAATGGGCATGGAATGAATTATCCAAAGCAAGACCTTTTTTTGGTAAAGAGAAGGACACTTATTAATCAATGCAGAATAATAGATATAAATTGAAACAAACCAGAATGGTATCACTGTGGATTTTCAGATTTCCAGCCCTTTGATATGCTTTGCAGAAATGGGTTCTAATAAATTTCAAATACCTATGGGAACTGACTCTGCAACCCTTTGCTGATCTAACACTGGGAGTCAATCCAGGACGCAAAAATGAACAACATGAAGACAGATAGCTTTTCAAGCAGCGCACATGAACATAACTCACAGAACTAAGACAAGCTGTGACTTCACCGCAGATGAGCCCCAGCATGTCTAGCCAAGGGAGACCTCAGTTTCCTTCAATGCCCATCCTCTATGCAGAGCAGTGATTTCACTTATTTAACAAAGCAACCGGATAACCTATGTTGGTGAGTGAGGAGTGCATTTGGTTTTCGGTAGAGTAACCCAAAGATGAACCTACCTTCCCTTGATTGGCAGGATGAACTAACAGATCAGTGTTCCACTGAGAAGAGGTGTCTGGGCCAGTCTAGGATTTGGTGGTTTGATTCCTAGTTGTCATTTATTTGGTAGTGGCTGGGCACTGGGAAAAGCATTTTACATAAAGGCTTTTAAGTCACAGGGCTGCACATTAAAAAGTTATTAGGAAGCTCTTTCAATAATCTAGGGAATCTCCTAGGAAAGACTTGTCTTCTCTTAACCCACTGCAAGAACTCTTCTACAGAAGGGAACTTGCACATTCCTGTTGTATATACAAACCACACTACCAGTTTCCCTAGCATAACCTAGCTGGGGTTTAATGTAGATCAATACAATTCCATCTGGGCATTCAGATGCATTTCTCCGGACTGCTGAGCAAAGTGTAAAAAGTGCCTTCTGTTAATGGTCTTTCTCTGAGAATAATAAATGTCTCCATCAGGTAGCCCTTTTCACTTTTAGTCTCATGGCATACTCCAGTACTCTCAGAATCCAGAATGATGAAAAACTCTTCTTTGAGAACAAACCCACTCTAATTATACATTAAACTTCACATGAAAGAGAAGCTCCCATCAATCCACATGAAGGCGTAAATCACTGAACTCGTTCCTTCTGCAAATCTCTATATTCTCTTGTCCTCTGTTCTCTTCACATATCACAACTGACTCCCTAACACTTTTCTTCTATTTTTTAATATCATCAAGAAATACTTATTGATAAAAGACTTCCAAATCTGTCATTGTCTCTCCCCCCAAACTATCATGCTCATTCTGTGACATCTGGAGGGATGGTAGAGGGAATCGGTATCGGCTGAGCCTTTAAGGTGAGCAAGCAGACTGCTAAATTCCTTATTCATCAGTCTCACAGCAAATCTTTGCTATAACTTCACTCTATTTTGCAAGGGGAAAAATAAAACTAATGGAAGTGACTTTCCTAAGTGACAGAGTCATCAGTAGAACTAGGTGTTGACCCCCAATTTGCCCAGCATGAAGAAGGCCCTGTGTTTTTCTTTTGGCTGTCTTTCTCTAATGGTCCTGCCTCTCCTTTTCCCTATGCCTACTGAAAAAGATGGTTGCTAGTATAGTTACTTATCTGGGTTCTATGAATATGGAAAAATTACTTCACTTCTTTAATTCCCTATTGCTTGACTTCAAAAATGGATATGGCATAATAGCACATACCTGTAATACCAGCACTCTGGGAGGCTAAGGCAAGATAACTGTGAGTTCAACTCCAGCCTGGGCAACTTAGTGAGCTCCTGTCTCAAAATGAAATATAAAAATGGGCTGAGGATGCAGCTCAGTGGAAAGACCCTGGGTTAAATCTCTAGTACAGAAAAACAGATGGCAGTGATAACCATCTGGGCAAACTGTGCTCCCCAGAGGAAGCTCAGAGGCCACTGTGGGAGGAAAAGGGACACAACAGACTGGACTGCAGCCCCTCAGTGGCCATCCTTTATCTCATATAAGTCCTGGAAGTTTGCTTGAGATTTTCTTTTTGGAAAATAAAAAATTGTTCTTCCGTGATGAAAGGTTTGGACAACATTGATCTATTCTTATAATCTCATCTTTCCAAAGCAGAAGTGTGCCAAGTGCTTCACATATGTTTGCTTGGGAACAAGGAAGGTATTATCCTCATTTTATAAATTCAGAAACTGGTCCCAGAGTTGATAGGAAACTTATCTATGGTCATACAACCAGAATCCAGTAGATCAGTAGACGCAGAATTCCTCTTGAGAGCTTTTAGATTCCAAACTCCTTCCATGGCCACCAACTGCCTCCAAGTGACCTGCCCTCCAATGCACAGGGGCTTCCTGAGTCCACCTTGACACCTGGGGCAGCCAGTATGGCCAAAGACAGATCCCTGGGTCTGATCGGGCACTGCCTGCTCGGAGGATCGCGGCCTCCTTCCTAGGATTTCCTGACTGTGCCAGTGTGGGAGGCCAATGTGAGAAACATGAAGTCTGTGTGGGCCAGGGGAGAGCTGGGCTGCACCACAGAATGGCTCTTTGTGCCGAAATGAAGGTCTGTGACCTGGGACCCCTGAGACCAAACCCCTCCCACTAAGCCTGGTCATGGCTCCCAAGTGTCAAGAATATTTCCCAAGGGAATCTAGATAAAGTAGAACCCAGGACAAGAAAACTCACTCCAGATTCCAGCAGAAGGCAGCGTTTGTTGTTGCCTTGAGCCTCAGAGTCTCTCCTGCCTCTCTTTGGTTCCTAAGTCCTGCTTTAGGAAGAAAAGAAAATGGAGAGAAGTTTTTCCTACAATCTTGATGTTGTAAGAAAGCGGTATTGAGAGAATGCGGCCCAACCTGGCCTCCTAGGGGAGCTCTGCCAATGTCTGGGCAATGTCCTGACCCCACCCATGAAGGTGTCTCCTCCCTTTTCTGCCTTCTTTCTGTCTCTAGTTACTGGAAGCCAAGACTGGGTTTACAAAGACCTCCTCTTAGGAAATATGGATGATTCTCCCCAACCTCTGCTGACTCTCTTTTTTTGGGGAGCAAAGTAGGGAAGGGTCATTGCAATGACACATCTCTTCTGATCACAAGTGTGACACCATGACAGCATCTGCTACCCTGGTAGATTGCAAGGAGACATGGGAAGGTGTAGCTGAAGCCCAAGTATCCCAACTCCTTTCCATTAACAGGATGCGGGCCCACCCACAAGGCAAGCCCAGGTCACAGTGCTTCCAACAGCCACTGCGCCAAGCTAGTTAGGGAAGAAATCTGGATGACTGAGCCGATGCCTTGAGTTAAAAAGTAGATCTCTCTAACACATAGATGGGGGTTTCTCACCTGCCTGTCTTCCCAGTTAAAATGATCAGTTTCCTTTATCCAAGATTCAAAATGCAAATCTACTATTGATGTTTGTATAATCTACTATGTCACTACCTTGACACAGAACTGCTACGGTATTATCAAGGGGTTCCTTTCCTTCCATTCTCCTAACAGGTATTTACTAGTACTTTCTCTGCAAAACACTTACCTACCTAAGCATGGAAAATGTGGCAGCCGGGCAGACAAATACTCTAGGGTGAAAAAGGTTGCAGCCAAGAGGTGAATTCAAGTTGAAGGCATCAAGGAGGACTTTCCAGGGGAGGTACCATGAGGCAAAGGCCTAAGGATGTGTGGAGGGCAGTGTATCCTAGGGGGCAGTAGCAAGGAAAGGAAATGTTTCAGGAAGAAGGAATAGCATGTACAAAAGCTCAGAGGCAAAAGTTCCACAGTTGGACTCCAGGGGGAGCTATTCTGATAGACTCAATACAAAGAGCCGTACAACTGCAAATAGCAGAGAGAGACAGACAGACAGAGACAGAGGCAGAGAGAGCAGTGAGACCAAGGAGATGAGAACAAGCCAGCAGGTGTCAACAAGTCTAAGGAGATTTTGGTGAGAAGTTAAATTAGTGATAACACCAGAATCTTGAGAGGCAGAGAGGGGGTGGGAAGATGGCTGAGACCAGAAGAAAGATGAGCACTTGAGACCAGAGTGTTCCTCCCTGTGCCGAGGATGTGCATCCCACCCATAAAGCCTTTCTCAGTGCCTGGAGTTGCAGTCAACCCACTCCCCTCGCACAGGGCTGCTTGCTGCTCTGCTCTGTCTCACCTCTGCCTGGCTCAGAGGTCGCTGCATACTCTCCTCCCCTCCCACTGTCTCTCTGGGCCTGTGTCCCTCATTGTATCCCTCATCTTCATGAATCGGTGTTTAGGAAATGTCTGGGGGCTGAAGCAGTATTCACCATTTTTATGCAACCACCCATTCCTCTCTGATAAAAAAAGGAAAGATAAAATCAGTGCCTTTCTACTTTATACCAATATATATCTGCATACATTCATCTAATATTTATAGTGTTTACTGGCTACCATACTCTTCTCTCTCAGTATTGCTTGTTTTAACCCCTGTAATCCAGAGCAACCCTCCCCCCAAAAGAATAAGAGCTCTTTCCCCCACTAAGCTCCACTAGGAAGATGAAGAAATTGTGTCACAAAGGGGGAAATTGTTGGCTCTTGGTCAACTGCAAGTAGTCGATCTGGATTTCAAATACAGATTCCTTGGCTGGAATATGATCAGCTCTGCTTCTATACACATTAATGTGGCCCAGTGCATCTCAGAGCAAGCACGTCAAGATCTCATACGTTATATACATTATAGAACACACACTGGCATATGAAAACTGTGAGTTAAAACAATAAATATTTCCTACTGTTGCTTTGCATGCTTGGAGATCATTCAGGGCATCTGTCTTGACCACCACTGAAAGTATAAGCTGCCAGTGAATGAAAGGAAGGGAATGAACACATTCCCACTTATATCCATAGTTTCCGAAAGCTTCCCTTGCCCACTGAGTGTCTGGTTGCTTGTTAGGAGCTTTGGATATTGAGGAAAATATTCCAAGCAGCCCAGATCCTGAGTAGGGCCCAGAGATTGTCTGGGAGGAAGAACAGGCCGGTTTGAAGCTTGGGAGGGAAAGGCGCTGGGTTCAACGCAGGGTCCCTGGAGTTTATGATGGAACAGTTTACTTCATTCTGGAACTATTTACTGGATAAATCTTGACAGCGTTATTTAGGATGAAGTGGAAATAAGCACCAGGAAACAACGTATCATATTTCTGAACTTTGGGCTGAAATTCTGACAACTTTGCCTGGTGTGATACTGGTTATCCCAAGCTCATCAGAAGCTCTGATTTGAGATTAAAAGATGACTTTGCTTAATAAAATATAAGGAAAAGTGTGTTATTTGCTTCATAAATACAGCCTGTAGACAAAAGTCTTTCCAAAACTAAGACTTCAGGGAAAGGAGAGTGATGAATGGGGTTTTTGGTGGTGTGGTTTGGATCAAATTCATAAATGTTTGGTGAGGGCTCACCGTAGGCTCCTACTCCCTTGAGCACACTGTGTTCGACGTCAGACGTCTTCAGTCTTCATAGCAACCTTACAGAAGGCAGGGCACAGGCTGGCTAACTTACAGATGAGGAACTGGAAGTCATCTCTCCAATATCATATAACTGACAAGAGGCTAGACTATGAAGAAAACCCCGCTTCTGCTTAACTCCAAAGCCTGCTCCAAGAGTGCACTACAGCCTAAGAATGCACTATACATTTTTGTTTGTAAAATAGATACAAATAACTGTAAATATAGTGGGGCAAACATAATGTCAGACCGGAAAGACAAGATTAGTTCAGGGGGAGGATGCTGAAACCTATAGCTACCCAGTAAGTGTTGTCAGGGAAAGAGAAATTTCCCTCACCATGAAATGGGAATACTGGTTTGGACAGAGGAATCATAGCCCAAATTAAAGAAAGACCAAGGGCGAAGCCACTAAAGGATTGTATTTTAGTGATTGATCCCTGCCATCTCAGTTGCCCTTACTGAATTTCTAAAATAAACCCTCCAAATAGCACAGAAAACTACTGTATACAATATTGTCCTGCATAGTGAAGCTCAGGGGTGTCATTAAGGTCATGGAACCTGAAAATTCTTGCAGGATTTGGTGACTATAAACCAAGTGGGCTTCTATTATGTGGTCAGACCACAAAAAGCTTTTGCTTTTCCCCCAACAATCAGTGGCTTTCTGCTCCCCCCTCGCACTTAGGGCCCTGCCAAATCTCACGATGGCCCATCTGGGTTGCATTACGTTTCCCAAGGTTCAATCTCTGTGAAAAGATGGATGGATATGATTAAGGTGCACATCTCCTATCCGTTGAGGTGGGAGAAGAGAAATAGCCCTTGGTGTTAAGCGGATGTATTGTCTTGTATTGTATACTTTTATATGTTTGTGCTTATGTTCTCTCTCTAGTAAGCGATGTATTGCACACGTGCAAAGACCAGCCACAGACCAGAATGCAAATTGTTTGAGTCCAAAGGTCTTATCCAAGGCCATTGCCTCCTCCTTCTGAAGAGCTGAGACTTTGCTCATAGAACCCCTGGAAAGCAGGGACCTGAAAACCATGACATAATAGAAACTTGGAGTCAAAGTTACTGTGTTTTGGAACTCAGGGTCTCAATATTGTAGACTGTCACATTCAACTGTTAGAACTTAATGATCCTAGTATGTTAAAGCCCTAGAATGAATCCACTTAACAGTTACATCTTCTGTGCCAAGTATATGCCAGGTACTATGCTACATTCTGGAGATACAGAAATGAACAAGATTTCTAAGCTTCTTGCTCTCCATACGTTTTCAGAGCAAGGCAGTATTTAAGAATCACGAAGCATTAGGTTGTTACAAACGTAGAGTACTGATGTGTCGAAATCCTAGAAAGCCAAAGGTGAAGGGGAGACTTAGATCTGTGTCTCCACTTCACTCTGCCTTTTATGGGGCCCAGCGCTTGTTGCAGGCCTGTTGGATTAAAATCTCACCAATATGAACGTCACTCTGTTTGGTGACATCACAGAATGGCCAGTTTAGAGAGTTCAATGATCCCCCCCACATACACACACACCATTTTACAAGTGAAGCCATTAAGGCTCAGAGAGGGGTAGTAGCTTTTTGAGCGGTACACAGATCAACCAGAAGTTGATCGCAGGCTTCTGGGCAAGGCTAAAAGCAGGCA
Source organism: Petromus typicus (assembly GCA_004026965.1). Lineage (NCBI taxonomy): Eukaryota > Metazoa > Chordata > Mammalia > Rodentia > Petromuridae > Petromus > Petromus typicus. The sequence goes on along the minus strand of PVIR01001627.1, from coordinate 109,351 downwards.
AGGCAGGCAAGGCAGCCAAGGCAACGGTGTTACTGAGGCGCCTTTCGCAAGCGGAACAGACTCCTGCACCCCCAGCTCTTCAGAAATTCACACCGACTTTCTCAGAGGAGTCAGCAGCCCCGCCCCCAGATCACGTGTGCAGTAAATCGCATAGTGTTGAGAGAGCCCCCCTATGCGTGTTTTATTTTGCTCCCCCTCCCTGTGTGCCTCGAAATCAATTTTCATTATTTTTTCTGTCTGTGTTTGTCTTTGTGGTTCGCAGGTGCGCCCTTGCATTGTTCATCCGCTTCATCAACCCCTATTGAGCAGTCCCCTTCCCCGCCCCCCTCCCCTCCGGCCAATGAGAGCCAGAGGCGGTTGCTAGGCAACGGTGTGGCCCAGCCAACCCCGGACTCAGACTCTGAGGAAGAGTTTGTCCCTAATTCATTCTTAGTTAAAAGTGGCTCCGCCAGCCTGGGGGTCGCAGCAAACGGTAAGTGCTTTCTCTCTTCCTAACTTTTGTGGGTTGGTTTCATGTATTTCCTTTCGTTGGCGATGCCTTCTTGGGCTATTTGCAGGGGCGGAGGGGCCTGGTGCATGGTGGGCTCCTGGGGAGTCCACGCCTGGGCGGCTCCGGTGGTGGCTGCAGCCCAGCTCGGGTTCCTGTCCAGGAGCTGCGCCGCGGGGGTGCCAGGAGCATGGGGAGCTGCTGCTCCCTCTCCCCGCTGAGGGACAGGCAGATGCATGACTGAGCTGCTCAGACAGGTACAGGGAGACAGAAGCAGCAGGGAACTCCCGACAGAAACAGGTAAATATGAACACAGAAGGAGAAATAATGTCCACATATAAATAGCACTGCTTGCTTCCTACTGTATGCCAAAGACTGAGCCAGACCTTGTCACCTGTTGCTTTTTTTTTTTTTTAATCTTCTTCACTACTCTGTCTATGAAACCTGTATTAGAGAGTTCCCATTAACGATGCAATTTTCATTAGCAGCAAAGCCCAACTCTGGCTTGTAAAGTTCTGGACCTTCACACAGCCTGGCATTAGGTGGTGGTCAAATCCCAGGCAGCTGCAGGGCTGAACACTGGCTGAGATGGAGCCAGGACTTGTAGCATCTATCTGCCCATGACCAGCTGGCTTTTTTACCTGTCTGGCTCTCCTGAGGAGACGAGGCAGGCAGAGTGTTATGAGAGGGCTCTCAGCTGGCCAGGTGTTAGCCTCTGATCAGGAGCTGTTAGACCTGGGCCAAGATGTTTGCCCTCTCTGTGTCTAGTAGAGAGGGGCCAGCCCTTCTTCGCAAGAAAGTTCTGCAGGGGAGTCTGGCCTCTTAGGTAGATGGGGGTGGACAGTAAGGTGACCTGAGGTCACCCTAGTGGCCCCAAGGCTTCGTGATTCTAGGAAAAGACCAACTGAGACCTAACCATTTGCCCACACAGACAAAAACCCTGGAGATGGTGTAAACCTGGCAGGTGTTTGTTTGTAAATCCCCTCATGACACTAAATTCGAGGCCAAAGCTGGACACAGGGGCAGACATTCAAGAACATGTAAGGGAGCACCCAGACAGTCCTACACTAACTCTTAAGTTTATGGCTCCGGAGGTTGGACAAGTCTCACCACCTCTCCAAGCTTGTATCCTCACGCATAAAGTGGGTGGTATAGTACCAAGCTTGAAACAGCCTGTATGGGAGCTCCCACAGCCTGCCAGGCAGTGAGATGTACTCTAAGACAGCCGGAGGGAATACACCACGACTGCCTGACATGTCAGGGAGAAAGGAGCCTAGTGTATTGGTGACAAGATGACCCAGGAAGGGACCACTATGTGGCCTGGGGAAATGAGAAATGTCTCCTAGAAGAGATGCTAGCTGGGTCTGTAGGAGTGAGATAGGTGTGCCAGGCAGAGATCACCAAAGGCATTAACCAAGAGCATTTGGGCCAGAGAGAAAGCATGGACAAAGACACTGTCATAGAAATCAAGGGTCCCTTAAACCTGGGTAGTAACAAACATTGACCATGGAAGGGCAAGATGGCTACCTGGTGAAAAGCCACCTGAGCCTGTCCAGGTACTCCAGGCCCCCCACACACAAAGAAGGGGGGTTTATTAGCTACCTCTCTTCATTAGCTACCCTCCACAGCCTCTGCTGTCTTCAGAAGCAGAGATCTTCAGCCTTGATAGTTTCCTTCTGACTGGGCTCTAGGCCCTGCACTGTCCGTGACCAAAACCCAGGCCATTTCCCAGGCCCGTCCTGCTGTGCTTCCTCCGGGTGAGGGAACCCTCTCGGTGCTTTACTATCACTGCGCATGTTTCAGACAGCATAAAACAGGAATCCTGGAGGAGAGTGAGGAGACTGCGCTTCCAGCTGCCTGTATGGATAACTGTTTGTCCTTAACAAATCACTGCTGCCCTCTAGGCCTCAGTTTCTCCATCTTGCCACTGATAAAACAATTTCTAAGGTAGTCTGATTTTGTGAATGTCATGGTAGTGCTAAGAGTTGTCACTGCCCATAGCCTTCTTGAGCTTACTAGAGAAGAAAAAATTACATATCTATTTATCTACCTCTATATCAGCTATGTAATACATGTAATGTTCCTGTTCATTTCTGTATAAATAAGCTTTGAAGGTGGAAAAAAAAAAAAAAGCAAGCCCTTGGCCTCCCTCTTTGCTAATTAACCAGGCAGGAGCAATGGCTTTGTTGCAAGTTCTAAGACAAACTGAGGCGCTCTTGCATTATTGATGCTCAGGGAAGCCGGGAGCACTCTGGCTTACTTTGGCTTACAGCTGTAGGCTCCACTCTGCTCCCCTCGGAGCCATGAGATACTCTGCATTCCTTCCCTGGGGACTTGATCTGCAGCACTCTCGAGATTAGTAAATGCGGCCAATGCCTGATAGGAGATTCTGGGTGCTCACTGGCCCGCTGCTCTGGGGTTGGATCTGAGAGCCCATAGCATCTCAGTACAGAGCTGGGCCTTGTCACCTGCTTCCTATCCCTGAAAACCATGAACCTAGCATTCACAAGTGACAGTGCGGTCACCCGTCATAGGCCCAGTAAGTGGTGATGAACCTATGCCATGTGCATTTGTTTTTGTTTGACGAAAAAGATGCTAATGTACAAGTTGTTCTTTCTAAACTATATTCACGTTTAATTGCGCTTTGTGCTCAGCGGGTTTGGGGTTGCAGTTTGGACACTTGTTTGTAAAAGGTTCTCTGTCACTGGTACAGGGCTTTGTTTAACTTTGGAGGTGTGTGAAAATTTTTAATGTGACTGTCTATCGTGATTTTGCTAATTGTAAAATATGGATGCTTTTTAACATTCAGTTCATCCTGAAGGGTAAGAGGTGACGTTCTCACAATACTTCTGATCAGATCCCAGATGCACAGCTCTAGGCAGGTCCCTCTCCTCTAAGTTCCTCAGTTGCCCCACCTGTGAAATGGGGACATCTGTCAAGGTAATTATGGAGTTCAGCACTGACTGGCCAAATTCCCCAACTCCACAACCCATCCCAGCCACCAATTCAAGGCTTTAGAGACCTCCATAAACAGATCAATGCCTGTAGGGCCTGCTTCCCAGGAGACTTCATTCAGTGTGTATTTTAAATGATAAAAGAACCTCTCTGGCTCCTGGAGGGTGACAGCTGCAGGGCTTCCCGTGGTGGAGCTGACGACCTCTGAGATCCAGCCACCCTCTAGAGGCCCTGGCCTGCAGCTGTGTCAACTCGAGCCCAAGGCTGGATGCCTGGTTGCGTAGACCTCAGAACCACCCTGTGAAAATCCCCATGTAAAGTGCACCAAAAACACGTGGGACATCCCAGCTTGGCTCATTGTCCCCACAGACAAAAAAACAGGGCAAGTAGCTTCTTCTGTCATCACAGCCCTGACCCTCCCCCAAGGGCACACATCCAGAAATCACTGAGGTGCAAAACAGATTTCACCAAAATATCAACTGGTCACGGTTGAAAAGCTATGGAAGTGGTTGGGATTAAATAGGTATTTGTCGCTACCCCATAGAAACTTTTCAGAATAAATATTACATGTTTCATGAATTATTCTAATCTAAATTCTGAAGTGAAGAGGCTTTGAAACTTGGGGGTTAGTATTTAAGTATTTAAGAGGCCCAGGAGAAAAATCTCTCAGAGAAGGCTGTTGAGAGTTTCGCAGAACAGAGGGGAGGTAGAGTGGGCAGGGAAAAGGACAATGCGGGGCACCTTCTGGGCATTGTCTATCTACGCTTCCATTTAGTCCATGCTACTGTTCAGGAAACTGAGGCCCAGGAACTGGCCCCACTGCTGAGGAGGGGCACACACTGCAGAGATTCCGAACCAAACCCACTGGAGGCCACAGCCTGCCTGCCTGCCTTCCTCTTTCTTTTTCTTCCTTCCTTTCTTTCCTTCCTCCCTGCCCCATCCCTCCCTCCCATTTCTCTTGCTCTCTTCCTTCTTTCCTCATCTTTGGATTATTTTCCACTAAGAGATCCTATAATCTTATGTCCTCTTGCAGAGGAGGCTGCAGAACATAAGAGGAATTCCTAGCCATTCGCTTTCTGTTACCGCCCAGGCCTTAGTTAGGCACCCAGTTCATTAGAGGCATTTTAATCTCATGAAATCATTGATTCTTCTTATCGATCCTGGGCCATAACCTGTTTTACTCTCATTGAAATAATGTAGATCCAAAAAGGCTAATAATTTCCCCTAAATCAAACAGCTCCTAACAGATGGATTTGAACTCCAATCTGATATCATAGCATGGAATCTGTCCTTTGTGCTTTTGTGTTTTATGTTTCAAGGATGAATCAGACCAGTTAACTGAGACATTAAATTTTGTTCCTGAGAGCTTTCCTCCCCCACCTCCAGTCCTGAGCCCTGCCTGCCTGTCCTTAGAAAGTTTCTCACTGGTCAGCATCACTGCTGTTTGGCAGTTTCATTGACTTTCTTGGGTCTTAAGCAGCTGGGGTTATTTTGTTTTGACTTCCAATCTAGCAGAGGAGTGTTTATTTTTCTTTCTAAATGGGAAACACTGCTATGCATGCGAGCTTCTTCTAAAAGTGTTTTCCTAAAACAGAACAAAGCCTCCAAAACATCAACTTCATTTAGAACCTACCCAGAGTCCCTTGGGGGAGTCCACCCGTGTCCTTTTAAGTCAGTGTGTGAAGCCAGAAGGCAAAATTCTGTGTGTTTGTAACGGCTGAGGGAGCGAGACGTCCACCTCCTTTGCCCATGGGTCACGGCCTGTTGTGTTGTGCCCTGCCGTGGGCAGGGGCTCAGGCCTGCCTCTCAGCAGGTTTGGAAGGTAAAGAACTCAGGCAGTTTGTTTACCACTTCTTTCGACTCATTTGCATTGAGGGACCCTTGTTAGTAAATAAATTCTCGTGCCACCAACTGTGTAGAGAAGTTAAGTTCCCCATATTTGGTAGCAAGACAGAATGATTTCTTCCTTTATTCATTCCTGATGACATGTGAAATACTTCTCAGAGAAGAGAGGTGAAGCATATTCTAATAGAGAAAGCTTAGGAAAAGATCTTTAAGTTTTGGGGTCAAAATTCCTTACATGAAACACAGAATCAGATATATTTCAGGATTCAGAGGTTTTCAGATTTAAGGAAGAAGAATCCCGTCTTCCTGAAACTCCCACAATAATCAAACACCTCCTTCTTTCTGTGTGAAATGTATAAGTAGTTATTCTGGTAAGATTTTTAAAATCTCCAAGCCTTATGGAAATTCAGACTGGGTTTTTGCCCTCAAATGAATTGTAATAAAACATTTACTCTTCAAGTTTTGGGGTTTTACAGTTGGGGATACTAGTATAATCCTGGATTGTGTCCTCAGTTAAAACGAGGGAACCAGGGCTCAGAAGGGCTTAGTAACCTGCCCAAGGTGAGAGAGAGAGAAGTAGAGAACTGGAAAACGAGATGACGCTATGCGGGTGCATTCTCTGGCCGGAAAGTGCTGCAGAGCACTTGTTGTTTATGTATGTTGCCTGTGTGGATGAGCCAGGAACCTTACTGCAAATTCATAATGTACCAATAAAGATTTGAATTTTAAAAAACAAGTGAGAGCTGGCCAGCTCGCAAGCCCAGATGTGCGAGCCCTGGACATGAGAGGCTTCAAGTCTAGGACTCTTAAGGGAATCTCTCTGACAGCCCCTCTGATATATGTTCCCCCATTCTTTGATAGCCCAATGTCCTCTGTACAGTCCCATTTGAGGCAGTCTGAGTTCTGGTTAGTCACAGATCTGATTTCCTGGTCCTATTCCAAGTTTTGTCAGGTAGGATTTGGTCACCCTGCGACTCTGGCCTGATCACAGTGCCTGGCACCTACAGTCACATTGCAAATCACTACCAAACTGAGGAATGCATTAATTTTTCCTTTCTTCCTCCTTCTCGCCCGTCACCCTTTCATACTTGTATCCAACCAGCACCCGGGAAAAATACACTGAGCGCATGTGTGGCAGAGCTGTGGAGACTCATGGAGAGAAGCAACTGGCCTGTGTGCGGAGTTAAGATTCCAAGTGTGGCCACCTCCGAGCCCTCCCCACTCTGCCAGGTGCTCCCTGAACCAGACAGGCCTTCACCTGTGGCCTCCCACCAGGGGCAGACCATTGCGGGCCCCTAATTGGGGGCAGTGGGGACGCCCTCAGAGGGGTCACTTCTGTTTTAGGTAGTTTACAAAGCCCTTTTTCATGCATTACCTCAGGCAAATTCTAGTGACTCTCATTTAATTGCCACATTGGCTTTCTAGGAGGTAAGGCTTCTTCCTGACCTTGCAAAATAAACAGGTCACACTTTGAATTAATATGACCTAACATCCTGGGAGAACCAGGGCCTCTAATTAGTCCCTCACGTGACTGGACTGCAGACTCTGCAATTCCTTTTCCACTCATTTTTCCAAATACTGTTGCATTAAAGAGTACAGAAATAACATTTCTGGTGTATGGCTTGATTGGATCTAGGAATTCCTAGACCACCCTTTGAGGAAGCTACATTAGCTACATGAACAAGCTTTTTCCATCTGGAAACTAAGCCTGGTTTGTGTCCCCACTGAAATGTTACTGGACTGCTCCACTGAGCCTTTGTGAACACCAGACCGCATCTTACAGCAGCTCCTGACACTTCGGGGCCCAGACTGCTGCAGAGGCAGCTGGACGGAGGCCAAGGAGAGTTGGGAGAAGAGTATAACTAACATTTGTATAGCCCTCACAGTCCCAAAGCTTGCTCACCCTCTCAATCCCCCAAATCCACAAAACAGGAGGGCTGGCTGGAAGTGGAGTTTGATAAATGCTATATGCTGGAGGAATCAAAACATAGGCACAGAGAGGGCAATGGAACAGAGAGATTTGAACCCCTGGTGGGATGGCTCAAAGATAATTGGTCCAGCTTGCCATTCACATGAACTCAAATGTCCAATCACAAACTTCTCTTGTACAACTCTCCTCAGAATCCCACCTGAGGTGGCCTAGGAACCCTAGGAGAAGGCATGGCGGGGAAGCATACTTGGCTTCTGGTCCCACTTGGCTCCGGCCCACTGTGTCACCTTGCCATACTTTTGTCATTTGATTCCCTGGTGGCCTAGTCTGGGAAGTGAGAGAGTTGGATTCAGTCAACACTTCCCAAACTATATTCCTCCATGCATCACCACCCTGTTCCGTGCTGTCACCAAGGACTCACCTCCACTGCTACTTCTGTTTCTTTAAATGGCCTCCTTTTCGATCTTTGTTTTAAAATTTAAGTGAATTTGCTTATTTGAAAAGGAAATTGTGCATGATGTATGAATTGCTGCTGTAATTCATTTGCCATATGGCAAGTGTGTGCCTTCCCATAAATAGAATAGAACTGTAAAAATAAACACAAGGATCGCAGGTTATCGCGTACTGGTGAGAGAATGCCTGCTCGAGGCGCTGGCAGAGACTTGCCTGTCTGGGAAACAGGGACGCTGGCAAATGTTCAATGTTAAAATCACACCAGTAGCAAATCAAGACTCCCTCCTCAACACGATCCAAAGAGACGGAAGAACATGGAAGCTGTGCTACATGTGAGCAATCCTTGCTGGACACCATAAAAATGGTGCCTGCCGTGCCCCAGCCCTACCGCTGTCTGGGGCCCTCCCTGGGCTTTACAGCTACCCCCTCCAGAGCCTGCTCACCTTGAGAACAGACTCCTCTGCTACTCCCACAACCCATCCTCCTGCCCCTGCCTAGACGTGATCTTTGCAGGCCCATCTGTTCCCACCAGGCCCTTGTAGCCTCCTGCCCTCCACCCCTGTCATCAGGTCTAGGCTGGGTGCTTTGAGCTCAGCTGGATCCCCCATTACTGGTTAATGGCTGCCAGTGTGGATCAGGAAACCATGTGGCTTTCTCTTCCCTCCTCTTTCTGTACCTCCTCCCTCTCCCTCTGAACTGCCATTATTTATATAGGTGTTTGAGATTAAATAAATTTAGAAAATTACTTTTGCTCGAAAAAGCCCAAAAAGACTGAAGCCAAGAAGAAAATCAGAAATGGCACGGGGTGGAGCTGTAGTGGGGCAAGACTCATGGAGACCCTATGGGTATGGCCTTGCTGTGTAGTCATGGGCAACTGCTTACTCTCTCTGGGCCTCAGTTTCCTCCTCTGTAAAATAGAGATTAGTTTTAATAGACTTTCACAAAATTGTTGTGAAAATGAGAAAAGAGAGACAGTAATTCTGATAGTCATTTTTTGAGCCATAGATGCCCAATCAATGTTAGCTGCTTTTGTGGGCTCTTTTTTATTTAAATTTCCCTTCTGGAATCAAACTTCTTGGCTGTCCCTGGAAGGCAGGCAGATTCCTACACTCTTACCCCTCTAGGCTTAGAAGAGCCATAGGAATTAATTGCTCTGCCTGAGAGTCCTGAGCTTTAATCCCCTCCTCCTCCTGGGTGATTTCCAGAGATTTCTGGTGGGGAGTGAGTCCAAGGGAACAGCTAAGTAAACATAGCGTTGGGTCTTAGAAACGAGCCTGGAGGCCCTGCTAGAGCCCCGTCCCATCCCCTCCAGTGGTCCAGCAGCCCAGCACTCATGTTCGGTACCAGATGAAAACACCGTGATGTGTTTTCCTTCTGCTCAGCCTAGCCTCCCTGTGGGGTAGAAAGCAGAGGAAAGTGACTGGTAATTCATTTAGGCTCCATCACCTCTCTCCTGCTGGACCCTGTTTCTATAAATAACTCTGGAAAGCTGCTGCACCGGCTAATGATAATAATACATTTATTTGCACTTGTAGAAACCTCTCAGAAGCCCCAGTGGAGGCTCTGAGGCAAAACACACCCAATAAGGACTAGCTTCCCCTCCCCACTCCCCGTGTGACCTCTCCAAGCTCATCTCTGGTGCTCAGGTGCCTGTCTGTAAGGGAGCTAAGAGCAGCACTCTGAGGATTGTTTCAAGTGCTGAAGGGGTAACTTCTAAGACACTGAGATCATAGCACTCTCTGTGCTCACTCTTCTTCACTCTTTGGCAAAGAGCAGAGAACATTTTTGAGGGGTTATTGAATGCAAACTGAAGTTGGGATCACCTTTCTGCCACCATCCTGGAACAGGGTGGAAGTCTAACTTGAGATGACAGCTACCTGTGTATGGACTTTGCAGAATGCTGCTCCCTGTAGCCAAAATGCTTCCTACTACATCTTATTTGGCCCTGGACCACAGCAGTAGCATCCAGGCCCCCTGTCCCATCCTTTAATCCATCCTCACGCTGGCCAGGGATTCCTGCAGTAAGTCCCGCCCGTGGGCCTCTCCGGGTTTCTCATGTTGGCCGCTCCAGTCTTCACTTCTAGAGTGGCAGCCCAGGCCTTCTTCACAAAGGACCCCTTCTCCTCTACACCTACTGAGTACAGAGGGAGTATGGACCTTGAGGAGACAGAAAGAATCACAGAGTCCAGGTCAGGGACCTGTGGTCAGTGTCTGGCCAGGCAGGAACATGGGCTTCTGAACACAACAGAACCTCGTTACTGACAGTGAGACTAGGGAGGCCTGTCTGACTCAGGCTGACATGGAAAGAAAAGGAGGTGTGTTCACTCTTGTTTAAGGACCTACTATGTGTGGGGTTCACAGAGAACCATAGGCAGTCAGCTCATTTCCAAGTTCCTGGAGACAGACACACATCTGAACAGCTCTGCCCTGAGCAGACTTGTGGGGAGAACAAGGTCAGAGTGTGTTCCAGGCAGTGAGGCGACAGAGGTTGACACAAACTGGGAGGTTCCAGAAGTGCTGGGAGAAAGAAGGTAGCTGGCAAGTCAGACACGTTTGCACATTCAGATTTATAAGGTGACCTTTATACATTGTATATTTGTGATCTGTGTGCAGCAAATGCTCCTGGCCTGATTCTGGGTTCTGGATGCGTTCTATTCCTAGTCATTCATTTATTCGCCCATTGATTTAGCAGAGTGTCTAGTGTGTGCTCTGTCTGGGACCTGTTGCTAGAGAGTGAACTCTGCCCAGACCACGTCCATGTCTCTGAGCAGTCACGTCCCCAGGGGACGAGAGAAGGAGGAGCCGTGGGGCAGCTGGGGCAGAAGGCAGAGCTCCCGTGGCAGCTGCCAGACCTCACAGCCCGTCCCCTCTGCCCTCTTCCTTCTCCCAGGCTGGCTGTGGCAGGACTGAGATAAGGGCAGAGTGAGATGTGGGCAGAGGGCAGCTCGCTGCTCGGTACGCCACTCACTTCGGGGCACCCTTGGGGACGGTGCAGCAGTACTGAGCCCCGATAGGCACTGGGTACTGTACTGCCTGCTTTGCCTTTCCCACCCCACAGAACTGGTCAGATTGGAAGGCTGTGAGGAAAAATTAGAGTGTAGATTTAGATTTATCTTCACGGATCCTCACTGTGATCTACAGCAAATGACTAAACCTCCAGGTTTCAATTTTTCCTCCCATGTAAGGTGAGAGAACTGCTCCTCACTTCAGGGTTGTTTGAATCCCATGTGAAGTAATGTATGCAAGGAACTCAGCACATCACCTGGCTACTTCCACTCTTAGGTGCCAATTTCTATTATTTTTAAAAATTTTATAAAAATATAAAACAAAAGTTTATACAAAAGAGAATAATAATTAATTCACTGTATACCATTTTCTTCAAAGTAGTTATTCAGAGTACAAGATGTAGACAGAAAAGATTGTCCCTTAGAAAGAAACGAACAGATAATTATACAAAACTTTATTTTCAATGAACTAATAGAAATTAATAGTGTAAATGAAATGAACATATATCTGAAAATATGTTTGAAATGATGGAATAGGTAACTTCAAAATTCCTTGAAATTCTCTGTGTTTATATATTAGTTTCTCATAGAAGAGAAGCCACGCAATATTTAAACTTGTATATCTGACTGATTTCACTTAACATTGTCGTTCTGATGATCGGTATAATCTGATTACTGAGACTTCAAAGGGTATAAGACTTTGGGCCAAGGCCTCCCAGATGGTACATTCCAGGTGTGCCTAGCTCTATACCCCCCCACTCTCCCCCCACCAGGCAGCAGCCATGGACCCACAGGGTCTGGGGAGCAGCCAAAGCAGCTCTGAGGAGAAGGCTGCTGCTGCGTGCATTTCGGTGCAGCCACCCCACCCCCATCCCCACCCCTACCCCCGACCCCCACCCACCCTTGCAGCGGCCCCTGAATGGAAATCGCTGAGCTGCACTGTGACACTCCCGAGGGCCGTGTGTGGGTGACACGATGATGCGTGAGTTCTGGCTAAGCAGCTTATTTGTCTGAGCTGGTGATGCCCTTTGTTCCGGGGTGGGTTAATGATGAGGGGTGATGGCCCCTTCAGGCCTGGACAATGGGCAGGCTTCTCAGGTCATCAAATCCCTCAGCAGAATGGCCCTGTGCCCCTCAGAGCACGGGGGGCCTCTGCCCCCTGCACTCCTGCTCCTCAGGCTCATCAGTCAGAAATGGCTTCTGCTCAGTGCAGAGGATAATGGGGAGAAAGCATCAAAGAGCATCAGGATGACAAAGGATGAGTAGAGGGAGCAGTGGTTGCCCCTGACTCCCCACAGACCCCCCGTGCACGGACGGCTTCTCTGGCTTGCTATCCTCTGCATACATCACCTCAGACCAGGCTAAGGCAAGCTCCTCACCCAGCCCAGGGACTGATTTTCCCAGATGTTCTTTTCCTGCTGGACCCTGTGGCCATCAAGTGCACTCCACCCACTTCTTCTGGCACCATGGCCTGCAGGGATTTACCCGTTTCCCTCTTTGAGCCTCTCTGATTTTTTTCCCAAAGCCTCATTCAAGGGATGGACATTATTGGGCTTCAACTAAACATCTTTTTATATCACTTCTTTATATTTGCTTCTATATGAAATCTTACTTAAAGAATATTGCTATTTTAAAATTTTTCAAAGTATGAAACCACCGACTTGCATCAGACAATTTGTTACATGGAGAGTAGAAACTGGGATCCGAGGCCAGGCTTTCTTGTTCCCAAGCTGGACTTTCCCCCAGTGTGTGCATTAGCCATCTGCTCATCATTCTACAGAGATGTCCAGAGCACCCTCAGGGTTCCTGATGCTGAGCTATTAACAGCTGTTAGACAAGATCTTGTCCTCAAGAAGGCCCAGAAGATGGACACCCCATTCTACTGAGAGGTCAAGACGGCAAACGTGGTCAGGCATGATAGTGCACACCTGTGATCCCATTGCTCAGGGAAGCTGAGGCAGAAAGACTGTGAAATCCAGCCCAGTCTTGGCAAGACTGTCTCAAAAAAATGCAATAAGAATGAGCCAGGAATGTAGCCCAGTTCCCAAGTCCTGACTTCAATCCCTAGTACTATCAAAAGAGAAGAAAAATAAAAGGCAAATGTGAAGTCCCTTTATGCAGTCCCTGGCCAGAAACCGGAGTCCTTGGTAAGAACATTTGGAGGGTGTAGTGGCTAAAACTAGAAAAGAATGGAGAATGAAAGAAAAGAGGCAATTTAGAAAACCAACCCAAAGAGATGGGTCCTGGTTCCACAGGGAGAACCAAGCAAGAACTGCTACAGTGAGGACACAAGTGACCAACTGGAGCATTCCGTTACTGAGCCATCTTGATGGGGTTCAGTAAGTACATTTCATTACACGTGAGGTGTACTTGTAAAAGATGTTTAATTTCAATGTTATCATAACATAGCCACATCCAGAATGTAGGACAGTCTACGTAGACCAGAATGATCAAGATTTTCCACATAGGTCAATATCACAAGAGGAAAGATAAGTGTTGTATGCAGGAAGCTCTTGCTTATTACAAGAGATAAACAGAATGGAGTGGCCAAGTGCAACACTTGGATCTTGGTTGGATCTGGATTTTTTTCAGGCTGTGAGAAAGCTCTTTGGAAAGAACGGGAAAGTTTTAGAGATGGCAGGTATAATAGATAGTATTGTCGAAAAATTGTTTGCTTAGTTATGCTCTGATTCCATGGCTCTGCAGGAGAACACCCATGTGTGTAAAGATGGGCACTGTTATGGATAGTACTGGTGCCTGCCAGCTTCCTTCCAATGGCTCAGAAAAAATTACATGTCTGCATAGAGGTACCCCAGTATGGAAACAAATTAGAAATTGACAGATTTAAGTGAAGGATTTATCGTATCATTATATTTATTTTTTGCCACACTGAGGATTGAACCTAATGCTTTTACACTGAGCAATATCCTATTCTTTTTTATTTTCAGTCTTGCTAAGATACTCAACTGACAGACTGAATTTTTTTAATACTTCTACAACTTTTCTCTAGTGTCAAAAGTTTTCAAATTAAAGAAGTATTAGATTTGTTTGTGTCAGAGAGAGACTAGCAATAACAGCTGGATTCTAAAGAAAAGTTTCTCAGGATGGATAAGACTGGGCCTATTTTGCGGTGCCAGCCCTCTCTCCAACCTTCCTTTCAATACAGAAACCCTCTGAAATTTCACAAAAGATCTGAGGCTTGGCGGTTGTGAGGAACCGGTCCTGAGCAAGGAGGAGACATCGGCAAGGTGCTGAAGCCAGTAATGGAAACCACATTGGCTGGAGTGTGGGGAGCCCCACCCAGAAATAGCCCTTGTGTGCGCGGTAGGACAACTGGAATGCATTATGTACATTCATACTTGTTAAACTGCCTTGGCACCACGAGTGATCCTTGTAACCTGAGCTTTACAGCGGCCTTCTGGAGTTAGAGCTGGGTCAGTCCCGTCCCCACACCCTGTCTGTCTGAGGTTTATAGCTGCAGCATAAAACAATTCAGCTTGAGCTGAAACATGCAAAACTCTCAAGACTGTAAAGGCAAACTTTTCAAAGTTTTCCAGGGAGCTAAGCTTTTGGGAATAAAATCTTTGCTGTCCCCTCCACTTTTCTAGTCCTTGCCCAGCTCCCTGCCCCCTTTACCTCCAGCCCAGACCACAATCCAATCAAATGCAGAAGCTGCTCCATTCTGTGGTGGAAAGACTCTCTTGTGCCAGGCGGTCTTGTTTCCAAGTTTAAGCCCTGAAGCTGTGTGGCCTTGAACAAGTTGCTTCCCTTCTCTGGGCGTTGGCCTCTTGATTGATTGTAGGCAGTGGTATTACAGGAGTGTCCATCCCACTCAGAAGTGTGGTTATCCTCAATACGTTCTCACTTATGACATCGGAGGATGTCAAATACATAAGACTTTACAGAGAATGGTTGATTTATTTTGATCATAAAGCAATTTATCCACAATACTTTTGTTTCAATCTGAAAGGTAGCCAAACTACATACTTATCAATTCTTATCAGAAGAGAAATCATATGGAAAATCTCAGGGAAAGAACTTGACTTTATTCTTGTATAAAGATTTTTTGGTAAAACAGGAGGAGAGGTTTTAAAGTCAGAGAGGCCTAAATTCCAGTCCCAGCTCTGTCACTTATGGCAGATTAGCAGTATGTCCTGAGCCCTGGAGGTTTTATCTGTACAATAGATGTGGCACCCCACCCCAGCAGAGTGAAGCTAGGCAGGGGCATACTTTATGAGAAAGCATTTGGTGAACAGAGTTACACTTAGTCCTAAACCCGAGACTAGGAAGGCCCCTGACATCGTAGCTCTCTCCAGAGTTGCTATGGGTTGTAGGAATGATAAACCAAGGGACCCTCGCTGGCATCAGCAAGCCCTGCCCAGCAGGCCTTCAGTGGGTGGCAAGATTGCCCCATGACTTTGCCCCTTTGAAGCTGTCCTTTGCCTCACCTGTCAGGCTGCTAGGGTTTGTGGCACTGATAGAGCACACTGAGGATGGGAAGATACTCCCATTTATTATCCAAAGCTGCGCTGCTGCCCTAGAGAGCAAGCCTGGGCCCCCAGAACTGTGGCCAGGTGAGGAAGGCCATCCTCAGCAGACTGTCCCTTTAGCAAGCACAGAATGGGTCCATTGGCCAGAATTGGGGACCTTTTTATATCCAACAGAGTGAGGACTGAGAGCCCCAGACTGCTTCTGTGTGCGTCGGTGTTGTGATCCGCAGCCCAGGTTTCTACTTCCAGTCCCAGCACTGCCGCTCTCGAGCCAAGTGACTCTGCTAAAGAGTCACTGTGCCTCCAACCCCCACCACTGCCACCTCACTTCTAGAGGGGATGAAGACAGCCCGTTTTGCTGGTCTGGCAGCCTGGCAGGTGGCCTCTGGAAGGGAAAGTATGCAGCAGCACGAGTCTCCGAGGACAGGTGTGGGCAGGTGGTCTCACCAGCATGCCCTGCAGTGAGCCAAGCTCCCCAGACACATGAACACCTTTGTGCAATGGGCATTTTTCCCAGAAGCTTTATGGAAACACAGTATGTTGTTACAAAATACTTGGTAAGTAGACTGTTTAGTAAATAGAAGCACATTAAGTACAGGGTAAGAGATAGAACTAATATTTACTTACCATCTGTCTCACTTAATTCTGATTTTGGCATTTAGATTTTTAATTGTGTACTTTTGCACATTGGCATAGCTTATCTGCACTATCAAAAGTTTCCAACAGTTCACTTATACCATTGCTAACAACCTAGGTACAAGAAGGCTGAGGCAGGAGAATCCCAAGTTTGAACCCAGCCTGGGCAACATAGTATCTTAGTAAAATCCTGTCTTCGTCATCATCATAATGACATGGCATAGCTCAGGACAAAAGCCCTGGGTTCAATCCCTAGTACTGAAAAAATATCTAGGAGCCCTACCAAAGCATTTTTTATGTTCCTCAAAAATTACATCCCTCTGGACAGATGAGAATTTATGACCAGCAATTAAACAATGTGGATTTGCTGAATGTGAATTTCCCCTGGTGAGGCAGAGGAAGTAACATTTAAAGAGATAGATGAGGGTATAGGAAGGCACTGGTCTTATTTCCTGCCCATTTGCTGGTCAGGTTGAACATTTTCCCTTTGCTTGCCTTGAGAGAGGAGCTTGCCACACGCCTCCACCCCACACCCTGGGGCCGCCTTTCCTGTGTGGTCCCACTTCCTTCAAGAGTCAGGCTTCTTCCTGAGCCTGCTCAAGCCTCAGAACATACCTCCTCTGGGACTGGAAAGTTGCCTAAAAGTTGTAGTACAGAGTCATTCTCTGTGCAGGCTCCTTCTCTCTGTGCCTGGCCTCCTTCAGTCCTCCTCCAGCCAACAGCCTGGGAGCAGCTCAGCACTTCTTGTCTAAAAGGTGCACGATCCTGAAGGAGCTCCGGCAAAAGTGCCTTCTAGAGCTGGAAGCAGAGGAAAGAAAGATGGCCCTGAACCCTCACAGCAACTGTGCCAGCTCTTGAGGGGAGAGTGTCATCGGAGGTAAAGGTCTGGAGAAACCATGAGCACTCCCACTCCCTGGGGCATCTCCGTAGGGCACAGATTTGGAGTCCGGATAACATCTCCACTGTACGGCCACAGGTTCTCTCTCTGAACCTTATTTTTGCCTCTTGCGAAATAGAGATACTCTGTAGGAGTGTGGTTGGCAGGGTAACTTAGATAATGTTAGTGAAATGATAAGCGGGGACCTGGCATGTGGAAAGCAGGACTTGGTCCTTTGACCAGCAACTCCTCAATGACAGATGCCTCGAGTTGCTGCAGCTCACTCTTTAGAGCTACTCAGGACTCTGAGAAGCTGGAGGCACTCTAGCAGAATCCCAGTCTGTCCTGCCGGAGGTTAACCCCACTTTAACACACCTGATACTGC
The DNA here is from genome assembly GCA_004026965.1 of Petromus typicus. Classification (NCBI taxonomy): domain Eukaryota; kingdom Metazoa; phylum Chordata; class Mammalia; order Rodentia; family Petromuridae; genus Petromus; species Petromus typicus. The sequence continues at coordinate 92,288 of PVIR01001627.1, read as the reverse complement.
CCAGTCTCCCCCTTGCTAAGAAGCGGGAACAGTTATTTCCCAAGAGTGTCCTAAGGATCTGCGAGATCCTGTGAGCAAAAGCATCAAGCACAGTTCCCAGCACACAGTAGGCACTCAGAAAATATCAAGTCACACAGAAAAGAAGTCTGGCGTGACAGGCCAGGAATGCAGTCTGTGTTCTGTCAGACTCAGCTCCTGCCCGCTGCAAGGACAGCTTTGCGAGGTGAGAGTGAGTCAGGGCAGCCTTGGGCTTGAGGAAAGCCTGCTATGGATTGTACAGCACCTCGGAGTGGGCACAGAGCTGATCGGTTCGGTCCCCAAGTCCATGCTGCCCCAGCGCCTGCTTCTGGTGGCCTCCTAGCCGCTGCCCCCAGCACTTGCCTTCCTGCCCCCAGGGCAGGGCCTGGGCTGCCTGTGAGTCACAGCCAGGTGCATGGGTGCTGCCCAGACTCTTGCAGAGCAGCCCTGCCTTGGGGCAGCTGCTTCCTGCAGGACCCGCTGAGGCAGCCTTGCCTGGTGCTGCAGGAGCCCACCTGCCAGCTGTTGGTGGGCCAGTTTCTGTCCCTAAAGCCCTCCTGGGCCTGTTCACCATTTTCCCTAGACGCTCTCTGCTAGGCACAGGGGCACTGAGTGATTTCTCATCCTTGGCCTCATTTCATCCACACAGCAGTTCTGGGACAGTGGAATTTCACAGGTGAAGTCAGTGAGGCTCAGAGAGATGGTGCAGTTGGCCTAAGACAGGCCGCCAGCAAGCAGGCAAGCCACCTTGGGCTCAGGGGAGCCTGCTGGGGTGCTCAAACACAGGCGTTTGTTTGCTCTCTCACTTGACAAAGTGAGGCAATTTGTCAGGTTCTTTCAGGCGAAGAGGCTCAGGTGAAGGCAGCTCTTAGCTCTCACAGAGAAGAGCTCCAGGCTGCTTTTTCTAGTAGACCTAAGACCAGGGGCGGCAAAAAAAAAAAAGCAGCTGCAGAGATTGGGCTAAGTGCTTGGTTTGTCAGAAAGATAATCTCCCCACAGCTGTGCCCTAGAAACACAATCCAGGACTCTGAGATGCACTTTTATCTGTCACCAGGGTGTCCCCAGAGTGACCTGTCCAGGCATAGCCAAGCTGGTGGGGTTCAGGTTACAGGACCCCTTCTCCGGGCCCCTGAATGGCAACAAAGCCTGCTTGTCCTGTGGAACTGCCATGTCCCAGGAGGAATGTTAATGGGATGGCATGGAGGAGTGGGCAGGGGAAGAGGGGACAGCCTCCTGCTGTCCCATCAGCCTCAGCCTCTGAGTGGGCCACCAAGAAGGTCTGTTCCACCTTCCAAGAGAGAAGTCAGCCATTCTAGAAAGAGGGGCTCCATTCTTCCTACCCCAGCATCACCCCTTCCATCTGGGACTCACCTAGCCCTTGAAAGAGATTACAGTGCAACGTAAGAAATATTTTCCAAAAGAAACATAGAAAAACTGAAAACACCTTAGATGTGTGTTAATAGGAAATCAGTAAAAGAGCATTATCTTCTGCCCATGATAATGAAGTTTTAAGTAACTATTAAAATTGTTTTCAAATAATATTAATCAACTTATAAAAGAAAATTTATCTATTGTTATATAGAAATTAGATGATACCCAATATGATCTTAATTTGATAAGGATAAGATTATATACAAGGAGATTAGAACAAAACATCAGAGAGCATAATACTGATTATTACTGTGTTGTGATATAATAGATTTCCTTTTTGTAGTTTTCTTATTTTTAGATGTTCTGGTGAAAACATGCCACTTTAGAGTCAAAAGAAAATTAATTTTTTAAAAATTAATTCCTTTCCCTCCTACTATATAAACTGGCCTATGTTAGGTGCTCGGGTATGAGGTTCTCTGAGCTCATGGCCTGGCAGGCATAAAATGTATAAGAAGATAATTATGCACTGTTTTTGACAACAGCAGAGATTATACTGACACTCTTGCTAAGAGTTTTGGATTGTGCTGAATGCTTTATGTATAGTAACATTTAAAGCCTAACACTATATGGTGGGTAGTTATTAACCCATTTTCATAACAACTGGTGCAGGCTGGTGTGGGTACATAGAACAGAGAAAATCCATCTTCTCTGTAGGATCTGGAAAGCTAGAGCAAGAGCAAGCTGCCTGTTCTGATTTATACAACATAAATGTGAATTCTCCAAGCAGAGAGACGGAAGAAAATTGTTCCAGCTACAGGCATCCCATGGACAAAGACACCCAAAAAGCAAGCTGTGGCTGGGAACTTGCTGATACACACACACACACTCCTTCCTCCCTAGTGAGACACCAGAAAGCCTCTGGGCCACTTTCTGAGAGGTGTCGAAGAGCATGCTATCAGTTCTGAGTATAATTGCAACAGGCCACGGAGAGCCGTGGAGGGGCCCTGCCACGGGCAGCTCTGCATCGGAGAAAGCTCATACGGGGCTTCTGAAGCCTGTGAACAGCTCAGCCATTTGTGGAAAGATCAGAATTCCTCTGGAGACTCAGAGATGCAGGAAAATCCATCTCCATTCCAGTTGAAGTCGCGGAGAAGGAGAAAGGAAAGGATAGGAGGCCACAGTAATGCGTGATTTCCATTACCCTCACTGGTATATAAAGTTCCTATAGTTGTGCAGAGTCCAGTTTGGGATAGAAAATAAATGTGCACAGACGTGTGTTCACCTGACTACAAACAGGTATTACTGCCAGGAGAAACTTGGGAATTCCAAATGGCTCATCAGTTTTCAATGCAATCTCTGCTTAATTAGCTAGACTCACTTCTGCTTTTGCCTTAAAAACAAGAGAAAGTCTTATATGTCAATGCTGTTAGCACTTACATTCCAAGCTTGGTTGGAATTGTATTTGTTCTAGAAGTCTCAGAACCATAAGCCTAATGAAATGCTAGAAAACCAGAGAAACTTTCCATGGTGCCATTTGCCCGGTCTTTAGCCTACCAGAGGGTGGTTCCATTTGCAAACAAGAGACAGTCAGAATTCAATGAGTTACTTCTCTTAGTCCAACGTTGTTCTCCCTGTTAAGATAACAAATAGACGGCAAGTTTCCTTTGTGATTTTTATATTTGACTTTTTAAACTTTACTATGAAATGCAGAAAAGGACCCCTATGCCCAACCCTTATTGATCTGTACTCAGTGCCACATTATGAGAGGGAGGCAAAGATAAATCAGACATGGACATGGCCTTTAGAGACCGATGATCTTAGAAGAAATCAAAGGTAGGAGATGATGAGTATCTTTTGAGAAAAGATGGATGCTATCAATGTGAGACCTTGAGAAATCTTTGTACCACTTCGGCAACTGTAGTACAGTCTAAAGCTATTTCAAAGCAAAAACTGAAAAAAATACATGAAGACTCAAGTGAATGTCAGGGGGCCATAGGGTAGAATACAGAAAAGAATATCCTGGACTTGTCATTTAAAAGTGCATTAGGAGAATCCTGACTATCAAGCAGAGTTCACTCTTTCTAATATAGACAGTGGGGAGCCAGGCCAACGGATTTTTTTTCAAGTTTTTGATTAAACATAAAACATAGTTTTCCCACTAGAAAAATCGCTTGATAATCAGGGTGAAGACTGACTATAGAGGAGTGAGATTGGGGATGGTTGAAATAACACAGGTGAGAGAGAATGAACTGTAAAATATGCCTTGGAGAACTAGCCGTGTCGGATGTTTGTAGGTGCTAGTTGGCACAGGGCTTTCATGGACCAAGAAATGAAGATATGTTGAGGTGATAGAGGTTTCTTAAGGAGTTCTTAGAGACACTGACTTCTAAGTAGCAGGAAGTGTGAGCCCAAGCAGAGAAAGATATTAAATAGTCTTTCCCAGAACATTTTGACCATAACATTTTCCCAGGAACTTCTCATCTAACTTATATTCTTAAAAAACCACTTTGGGAAGTACTGGTTGGAGATGAAACGAAGAAGAGCAGGTATCTGAATCACAATTTCTTCACTGATATTCTGCAAGCTAGAAAGGGTGGCACATATGGTGATAACACACCTGTACAAGCCCAGGTACTCAGGAGGTAGAAGCAGAGGGATTATAGTAAATTTGAGACCAGCCTGGGCAACTTAGAAAGACTTTGTTTCAAAAGTAAACATAAAACGTAAAAAGGGGCTACAGCTATAGCTTAGTGGTAGAGAATCTCTCGGTTCAATTCCCAGTGACATACACTCAAAAAAACATTGTATACGGGCCGGGGAGTTAGCTCAGTGGTTCCAGCGCCTGTCTTGCAAGCGCAAGGGCCGGGGTTTGATTCCCCGGTAACCACATAACAATACTGGGTGTGGAGACCCACACCCAGCAGCAACCAGTACCACATACCACAGTGCCGGGCGTGGTGGCTCAAGCCTGTAATCCCAGCGCTCGGGAGGCAGAGGCAGGAGGATTGTGATGTGAATTGGAGGCTGAGCTCAGGGCCAGCCTGAACCACAAAGCGAGACCCTGTCTCAAAAAACCTAAAAAAAAAAAAAAAATTGTATATCCTCTTCCTTGTCCTGTTTGGAGGTGAGGTGCCCATCAGACCCCCTTTTTCTTGCCTCTGCTATTTGAGCCCCCAGATTTAGACACACCTGGGTCATCACCTGTCCCCCAGCACATAATGTTGTACCTGTTTGTTAAGGGATAAAAAAATATCATAAATACTTGAATCACATTTCCTGCCCAATTCTTAACCATTGCAACAATGAGAAATAATTAGATATTTTTCTAAGAAAGGAAGTATTTTTGAAAGAATCTTGAAATGTCATTTTCCAGTTCAGTAAATTCCTTAATTAACCTCACTTTTGAGTTTGAATGAACATATATGGTAGTTTTTAATTACTCTCCTCCCCCCGCCCCACCCCCAATACCGGGGGTCAAACTCATGACCTGTGCTTGCAAGGCAGGTGGCAACACCAGTGAGCTAAATCCCTGGCCCTTGTCTTCACTTTTTAAATGAATTCCACTGTCATCTTGGGCTGTGTGTCATAACTGACTAAGATAGCCTCTCCTCTTTCCCCACTCAACTTCTCAGCCTTTCACATTACCTTGTGGTTGGCAATAGCACAGAGTGTTTGTTGAAATTTTCTGGTTGTTCAAAATTTTCATTTTAGTTCATTAAATCCTCTGATTTGTGCATCCAGTAGCTTTAACCAGTTAGATTTTAAGTGAGTTGTTTAACCTCTCTGAGAGATGCTTTTCCAGTCTTGGGTGGTAAGATGATTCCCACCTCTTATAACCAGTGCATTGCAGGGATGAGCACATTGTACACCAGGTGCTTGGTAAATACTTTTCCTGATGGTTTCTTTCCAGTGAGTATCCTTGTACTTTGTGCTTATGAGTTCCTCAGAAATGTTTGTTGAGTGAACACAGGTACAGACACTCAGCTGCCATTAAACTAATAAAAATATTAATTAAGTGGCTAATTGCACTCTTCAAAATCTTTATTTATTCTCTCTTTTGCCTTCTTTTCAATAAAAACACTTATCTTGGCAAAAATAATAAGCTAAAGCAATCCTGTGAGGTACCTGGTATTGCTCCCATTTTATAAAGGAAGAAAATGGGGCTCAGAGTGAAGTTATATTAAAATTACATCCTTCTAATAGCTAAGTCTATGTTCTTTAATATTGCACCAGAGTGATAAGATCCATCCCACTTCCTACTCTCCCAGTCAACTCAACACTTACCAACACGTTCTGGGTGCCAGACGTAAGACGCGTTCCAGCCCTCCAGGAGCTTACCTAGTTGAAGGAGATGAACCGTACACACAAAACTTACAAGGCAGCCCTGTAACACCTCATTTGTTCCTCACTGGGGAATGAGCTGTTATATTAAGTGAGTTTTACAGATGGAATCACTGAACTTTAACTCAAAGGGGCTGTAGAAACCTCCCTGTAAAACTCCATCATTTTGAAGGGAAAATGCTACTTCCAGGACACTAGGGAACCAGCTTGAGGTACAGATAGATCTGTCCAGTTGTTGTAGAAGGGAGACTAGAATCCAATTCCTTTGCTTCTGCCCTAGAATTGTAAGAATATGTCAACCATTTTCTTAAGATTACACATTTCTTTGAAATTCGTGTCAAAGGGATGGTTCCCATCTTAAAATCTTATGCATATCTTGGTGTCATCATTATAATTAGATTTATAACACTGTTCTAGAACCTTAAATGTATGGAGGAGAGTTTGTTTCTTACTCTGTGGCCACATAGCTTTCTTTTACCCAAGCTTGTTAGCTCGTTGCCAACCTTCACAATCATCTTTCTGGTTTTCTTTTTACATATATACACACACATAAAATTATTGAATAAACCATGGGGACTGTGTAGTTAAACACATTTTGGGGTGATTAGCTTTAGTCCAATTACTTTATTTCTCTAAGCCCATTTCCTCACCTGTAAAACACACACAGTACAATAACATACCATAGAATTGTTATACAAGGAGAAAAGGTGTTGGGAACTTAATAGGTGCTTAGCTGCCTTCTTTCCCTTCTTTCTTTCCAAATGTTCGAGAAACTCTTAAAAATTACATACTTCCACATCACAAAGTGCACAGAAATAATGAAGTAGAACCAAAATAAGTGTTGGTCATGAAACTCAATCCCCTCCTGCACAGTAAATCAAAAGTTCCTCTACTCCTAAAAAACAAAACCTACATATAGTATGTCCACTTTTTTCCTCCCAACAGTATAAAGAAGGCTTTAATACAAAGCATAATTCATATCATCTCCAGATCTCAGGCCATAGCACCTCATGAAAACTATTAACACATCTCCAACCGCCTACTTTATGAACTCATATAAAAGCAGATCAGGTGAGCTTGCACTAGGTAATGGCTGAATCCCCAACGTATGTGAAACCTGACCTGATATGAAGCAATTGTTTTAAATTCACTCTGGGAAAAGAGAGTGCCTCTCTGTGATATGCATAAGCACTCCTAACAGCTCTGTATATTTCTAGCCTCAGACAGCACTTGGGCATTGGAAGAAACCTTCCAGTTCCTCCAGTCTTTCCCTTCTCCTTCATTTGAAAGATATAGAAACTAAGGCCTGGAGAACACTTGAAATTTCCCCAAAGCACACAAAATCTGGGATAGATCCCAGGTGACTCATGTTCTCCTAGGGACGCCCTAGCACTACATACTGAGACAATGTGGGACAAGACTTGTGAATTGTGTTTTTGCCTTGCTTTTAGGGTTTGGTTGTCTGGCTGTTTTTGTGATAGCAGAGATGGAACCCAGGACTTTTGCACTGAGCCCTTTCATTACTAAGTCACTAAGTTACTCAGGCTGGATTCAAACTTTCCATCCTGCTGCCTCGGCCTTCGGGGCTGCTGAAGTGATAGGATGTGCCACCAAACCAGTCTTAATTTTAAAATGAGTATGTCAGATTTGGATATCTCTCTGATTCTATAGGTTTGTGAGAGAAGAATAAATCACTTCTGTGAATGTAGAAAGCCTTGATCAAAACCTCTAAAACAGTCAGCAGAACCCAAATTCTCTCTTTGCAGAATCTCTCTGCAGCAGCCCCTTGATTCCCTCTTGCTTGGGTTTTACTTACACCAACTAGACCCCCTTGGTACCCTGAGGTTCCTTCTCTTGCAAAAATATTGCCTTGCATATATGCCTAAGTGATGAATAGTTTTTAAATTCCCCACAGTATTTTACACAAACAAAAGAAAAATCTAATTCAGTCTATCCTGGTTCTGGGAGCCCAATGCCTGTCCTTCTCATAAAAGGGTTTTGAACTTGTACCTATAACTGGTAGACTGAATTAGCCCCAAGAGAGGCCCTGAGCTCTTTCCTGAGCATGGCAGAAGGAAGGGGACCTGACATTTATTGACTATCCTCCAGGAGTAACATATATCCTCTCTTCTCCCATGGCAGTATCCTTATCTTGTTCTACAGAAACTGAGTTCTGAGAACACGGAGGGAGACCCCACCATGAGGTGCCTGAGGAGTCCAGCTGGGGCTGCCTGTAGCCCACATCCAGTTGCCCTGAATCCTGTAGGGTACTTCCCTGGCTTCCCCTGTGCCTCTGAAACCTAGCTCTTGACGAACTTGTAGCCTTGTTCTCTGTGTTTAGATGATGCAAAATCTCATTGGCATTTAACAGGGTTGGGTGTTTGAGAGTATTTTTATGTCTAGCCTGGGGCATGAATAAAAGTTACAAGCAGCACTGAAGACCAAACCAAGAAAGAAAATGTGGGCAGCCAACCTTGTAACCTTAGCTAATCTTTAATTATACCTTAATTGAGGACCTATGAAGTAGATATAGGAAGACGAATAATAATGTGTCGAGTTTATGCAGCATGTTAATTTCCCAAACCCCTTCATGTGTATTATAATAATAATCGTTGCCATTTACCAAGCCCCAGCTGGGTGCAAAGGTCTAGGTAATGTTCTTCACACAGGCAGATAGCGGGCAACAAGGAGGGGATTAGTCTGCTGTCAGCTGGAGCTCGAAGTTTCTGGGATGACACATGGTATCACAGGGCACAGGCTAAGCTTTGCCTGCTCCTGGCTGTCCAGGGCAGGTCATTCTCCCCTAAAAGAGCTGAGTGACAAAAGCACTGAATTCCAACCCAACAACTCTAAATCTCACTGGCTTCCTCTGCAAAGAGGAGAGAACGAGGAAGTAGAGTTTGAACTTGCCTAGTCACAGACCAGGGCTAACACTCATTTCTCAACCCCAGCCAGCTCCCAACCAGGGAGCTGAGTATCCTTAGGAACCTCCTAGGATCCTTGCCATCTTCTCTCACCCCAAAGAGTGAGTCAGAGGAGACACATCACACCACATGAGTTGTCTGTTCTGCCCCTGGACTGATGTCCAGAATGCTGTTGTGTCCAACTGGCCGGTCCTCTCAAAAGGCGGACCTCTCACAATTTTAATGAGTGTGTCTGTCTGTTTGCTTTCCTGTTTGTTGATTTTATTTTGCAAAAATCCAGGACTTTGGCAAGTATGAGGATTGAATTGACCTTCTGTAAGTCTGGTTAGTCCATGAGGTCAGAATGTACCTCATAGTAATGACAAAGGAGAGCATTTATTCAGCATGCACTATGTGCATGTCTGCTAAGTGCTTTATGAGTATTACTTCATGGAATCCTCCCCAAGCCCGCAGAAGTAGACATCATTATTATTTATCATTGCCATTTCTAAACGCAGTACCGAGGTTCTGTTAACCTCACGAAGGTGAAATAGTCAGGAGAGAGTGACTGATTTTGAAGCAGTACTCTCTATGATTGCGCATAGTGGCTTTGCCCCTCAGTAACATAATGACCCTAGGCCAGTCACATAACCAGATACTCTCTAATGGGAACAATAGCACCTTCTGCACTGCATGTTTTGCCAAAATGAAGTAAGATGACAGTTGGCCAAAAGCCAGTGGATGTGAGCAAGTGTCTTATTCCTTCCCAATGAGATCCGTGGTAAATGTCTATTGATTGAGTTCTTCTGTGCTTTTATGTCATATCCCACACCTGTTTCCGGCTGTACCTCTTGCATTTAATGTACAAGAAAAGCAGTGCTGTAGGCTGGGTGCTTCAGAGCCCAGCTGCCCCCACCTGGCCCCAGGAGACCCCTTCTCAACCGGCCTCCCTTCCAGGCTGTGGAGCTCCTTTCTTTGTTACATAGAGGAGCAACTTCATGATTTAGGGGTAGCAGTTCTTTAAAAGGACCAGCTTTGGGGGAAGAGAGACAGCTTGCAAGCCATCCAGGGAAGCTAGGACAGGGCACTGCTCCACGGCGTGGCTCATCATTTTCCTCATGACTGGTGGGCAGAGAGAAAATCCTTGTAGAAAATCCTTGTAGAGCTGGCACCTCTGGGCCTGCTCAGACAGTGCCACAACCTCCCTAAAAGGGAGAGTTAACAAGCTTGAAGAAGAGTTGCCGGCAGCCATCAAAATGATGAAGTGAAATTTCAAATTACATTCGATGTTTGCTTAAGGAACAACAGATGAGGCCCTGTGGATTCTCAAATCCTTTTGGCAACACTGCAAAAGGAAAGCATAACCATTTGGAGCCCTTCCCCTGGACTGCAGAAAGTCTGGGCCACAGAGCTGACCTTTGAACGATACCTTCCTGCCTCCAAAGGGTTAGAGTGTGTCGAATTTTTCTTTGCTCAAGGCCTGGTTTTAATCATTGCTTAGTCAGAAGAAAGGGCTCTTATCCACCACATTCATTCTCTTTTTAAAAACTCTGGGATGTAACTGGAGTTTATAATCAAGATTTTTTTTTGGATAAGGTGCCTTGTCCTTTACCTGGAAATCTTCAGTACGACCTTTGTCACAGCTTACAGAGCTTTACCAAGAACCCACTGGGGCTGAGCCCACTTCACACAGTAGGTGAATTTCATCTTCCTCAGGATCCCAGCTCTAAGGCCTGGTGATTTTCTTATTTCACAGATGAGCAGACCAAAGCTCACAAAGGTTAAGTTGTTGTCCAGATCACACACAACTATCAGATGAGTGATTATTAGCCCCGTGTGGAATGAAGGGAAAACGTTTCTGGCGGAGAGACCCTTCTACGTGTGTGAGAGCTCTCTCCCGGACCACGGCTCTTCTGACTGCTTCACAGCCAACTATCTAATTAGGGGGAGATTTATGGGAACCATAGAAAGTTTCTGAATAGGGTCCTGGCATAAAAAGAACTTAAAAACATTGATCAGGTAGCTTCTTCCTGTCATTCTTGGTTAAGCATCTTACCATTCCCTCGCGTTAAAATCTGTGAGCCCATCCAGAGCCCATGCAAACACAGAACTGAACTGAAGATGAGACCTAGATGTGTTCTATCAACTTCCAGATGTCACAAGCCTAGAGTTTAGACCAAGTGCTCAGTGACAGTCCTTCTAGAACTATTTTCCCCTGGAGCTGCCAGATCAGCAGGAACCTCCCTCGTCCACAGTTCATCCCTCTCTGCAAAGCCCTTTTCATTAACATTAGTCCTCAACAGAGGCTCAGATCTCTGCCCAGGCAAAATCATTCAGTCCTTCTGCCCCCCAACCCCACTGCAAAGGTTTTGTTCTGTCCCAAATCTAAATTTAATTAGTCTTCAAAGAAACCTTTGCTAGTAAAATAGGCTCCCAGCAGAGAGCCCTTTGTTTTCAATGTTTAGTGGCTTTTTTTAAAAAGCCACATTTTGCACCAAAATGACAGAGGCTGGTGAACTTTTGACACATGGAGAATAAATCCTTCAAGAGAAAATCTACAGCCACCTGAAGCTTGGCTTGGCTGTATTTATGCAAATACATCCTGGCCCCAGCAGGATATTAGGGACTATTATAACTAGGCCTCTTTACCACCTGCCCAAAAGGCCCTGATCCTTGGCTTAAGTCTTACATTTCCATAATAATGGCCACCATCTCCCATTTCACCGTTTACTCCCCAAGAACCATTTACAGACCTGGGCAGCCTCACTGTGGGAGAATTTCTCTGGATCTCCCTCTCCAGCCCTCTTTCCTTCTCTTCTCTGAACCGGTGGGATTTTCCAAGGGAGAGATTAAATCAGTTGCAAGGAGCTGTTTAATTAAACCCTCCCCTCCCACCCCTGAAGTTGCTGGAGACTTCTTTTGACTTCTCCTTGGTGACGCCTAATCACTGTAATTTAGCAGATTCTGTAATTACCCACCGCACACGGAAGCAGTTTGATTGCTGTTTCTTTGTCCTGCCTAGTTCAACCCCAACTGACAGATGAGTTTACCCTCTGTGAGTTCCTGGAACATCCTGGCAGGAGGAAAGAGGATGGGAATTTATAGGTGACCTTTGAAGGAGTCCAGACTTACAGGCAAATGGGTCCACAGGTGTGGATAATGGATGCCCTCCGGGTGAGTTTCTGGGCTGCAGGTGCGGGCAGATACCTGGAAGAGCCCAGGAAAATGGCTTTGGGTGCCCAGGCACCAGCATCACAGCCACCATGCTCTCTGCTGTCAGTCATCCTGTCAGTGTGTTTTTCATCCTACATGTCACAGACACCCTATGGAACCTCCACCTCCGTAGAAGTGCTGTGGTCTCCGTCACGTGGATAGAGTAGGAGGTCTCACTCCAAACTGCTGAGTGGCTGGACTCAGAATCCAGGTCTGTCTCAAAGCCCACTCTGCAAACGGTGCTTCGTCAGTGGGGGCCCTTCCCTGTGGTTTATGCCCTGCTTATCTGATGACTTAATTCTTCCAATGATAATCTATTGCATAATTAGAGAGTAGTTTTAATTATTTCCACTAATTACAATGAAAATGAAATTCAAAGAGTTATGCAATGGGTAGAACGCTGCACAGCAGCACATGGGAAAATTGAAATCCGAATCTGTGGAGGTAATTCCAAACCCGTGCTGACAACCCCCACACTTCCCTCCCTCCTTTGTTGCCTAGTGAGTTCTAGTGTATTCTGAGGGAAGCTATTGTGACAAATCCTTTCAGATTCTTAAACTATTTCTGCATCATTTTAGTTGCTTGAGCTCTAGCGTACACTTCAACATTGAGATTTATTGCTTTATTAATTAGAAAAATGTTGTTTTCCCCCCAGTTTTTGTTTGTACCTTTCATGGCTATTAGGGGAAAGTCCTTTTAGCTTCTTAAAGTATAATGTCACCAACTTGAACAGTTCCAGCTAGGGAGCAGGACAGCTTAATGGGGGTGGTAGGGGGCTGGGTGATGGGGGTGATGATAGCTTCAGAGAATTATGACATACACACATATTGTCTCTGGATGATGGGCTAGTGAGTGGACCCAGTGAGATGTAGGTGCTGCTGTCCCTGGCAGAGGCTGGACAGGTGCAAAGGAACACAAACCCTTGTGTTCAAAATGGAAGCTCTGGCTGTCCCTGAGGATGGCTTCGCACTGAATATGATTAAGGGACAGAGAGAAAGACTTTTATCCATCTTCTGGGATGGCTGGGTGGGGGAGACTTGAGCCTAGCTGAATGCCAACACTGACCTGTGCTTTCTCAGGACCCTGATTTGAAAACTAAAGACATCATTAGTCTTTAGACATCAAAGTTGATAGAAAACTTTGTACATGTTTCATTAAGTTTTTAGAGTAATGAGCCCTTTGCTTTAGTACAGCAGTGTGTCAGTCATGCGTGTGGGTCTAGCGGGCGCTCTGGAATGCAGTCAGCCTTATTCTGTGCACAAGAGAGACCCAGCTACCCACTGTATCTCAAGGAACCCTTTCAGTGTTTCTCCTATAAGAAGCATCAAAGCCCTAATAGCCATTATTCAAATCTCATTTTTTTTCTCCAAGAAATCTGATTATTTTATGGTTTGTATAAACTTTTCTCCATTTGCATACCTTCCTTGACCATGTTCTAATGATTTTTTTGGCACCTGATTAATTATCTTCAGTAGGAGCACAAGGAGACAGGGAGGCATAGAAACCAGTTATTTTCCTTACAAATGTTGTTTGTTTTTTCTAAAGTAAAAGTGATACATCATTGCTCCTTCTCTTTGAAAGAAAACTGGAATAAATTGTTGTGTGATTTATATGGATAAAACAAATATATCAATAAAAAGGGTACACAGCAGTAAGCAACCTATGTCAACTTGATTAAATCAGTCCCTATGCTAGTAGCCACGAAGCACACAAGCAGACAAGCCATCAGAAGCAAGCTCTCCAAGTATGGTACAGTGGTCCATGTGCCAGGTTCCTGGCATTGTGCTCACTCCCAGACCACCAGCTACTGAATATTAGTGCACAGCAAGCAAGGAGAAAGTGTTAATGACATAAATAGAAGGAAGGGTTTGTGACTGTCTATGCTTCATAACAAGCAGCAAAAATGTACAGTAGTACAAAGATTTTAGTATTTATTCTTCAAACCTAGAAAATTATCATCTGCAAAAGGAGGTAAAGAAGCATTTCCAAAGCCTTCAAAAGCCCATGTCACTGATGCATTCCAGATGATTCTTCTAATCACTGGTGTTCACCACATTAGAAAGCGAGTTATCTTGATCTGTAAAATACCACCCTGCAGCTCTGTTTACCGAGTCCTTTCTTAGAGTGTCTATAACATTAACATCAAACCCGATGTTCAAGTTATGCTTCTCTGGCTTTTTAAAACAACTTTATATGTATAATTATATTTGCAGGAAAGTGATACGTGCACAAATTTTAGAAGTTAAGCTTTAGTAAAAGGCTTGTAATACAAAATAGAAATCCCTTCCCCATTCTCTGCCTCACAGGAGACAGCTCTGCTCTCTTCAGCTGTTTGCTGTACTTACCTTTCTTTTTCCAAATAATATACTTGTACCGCTACTTCTGCCTTTGTCAGTTTTAGACATTATTTGATGATTTTGTACAAGAAAGGACTCCCAGGGCTGGGGATTTAGCTCAGTGGTTCCGGGCCTGTCTTGCAAGCTCAAGGGCCCGGGTTCAATCCCCAGTAACCATGTATAATACTGGACATGGAGACTCACATCCAGCAGCAATCAGTACCACATACCACAGTGCCGGGCATGGTGGCTCACACCTGTAATCCCAGCACTCAGGAGGCAGAGGCAGGAGGATTGCCATGATGTGAGTTTGAGGCTGAGCTCAGGGCCAGCCTGAACTACAAAGTGAGACCCTGTCTCAAAAAAAAAAAAAAAAAAAAAAAAAAAAAAAAAAAAAAAAAAAAAAAAAAAAAGGAAGAAAAAGAAAGGACTTCCACACTCCCTGCTTTCTTTGCTTAGCCTTTCTAACAAACTCTACTAGTCATAATCATTTCGACTTAATAAGGAGTTATTGGTTATACAGTAATGATGATATGATATGTGGGTTTGTTTGTTTTTTACTCTTAAGCCAACTAGTACATTGTAACTATCCATCCTTTCTTGTACATGCTCTTTTTTTTTTTTTTTTTTTTTTTTTTTTTTTTTTTTTTTTTTTTTTTTTTTTTTGAGACAGGGTCTTATTTTGTAGTTCAGGCTGATCCTGAACTCAGCAATCCTCCTGCCTCTGCCCCTCAAGTGCTGGGATTACAGGAGTGAACCACCATGCCCAGCACTGTGGTATGTGGTACTGATTGCTGGTGGGTGTGTGTCACTATGCCCAGTATTGTTGTATGTGGTTACTAAGGATTGAACTCCCATTCTTGTGCTTGCAAGACAGATGCCAGAACCACTGAGCTAAATCCCCAGCCCATCATTTTTCTTGGAGTTGTTAATTCCCTCTTTTTTTCTTTTGATCTTGTTTGGAAAAAAAAAAAGGCAGATTGTTCCACATAACTAGGACAGGATGCTTCATATCAGGGATGCAGGGATGTGGGGACAGATAATCCTGTAAAAGGATCTGACTTTAATAGACCTTGAATGTCACTCTGAGCAACTCTGAGTGAAAAGGCCCCATTGGAAGGGCGTTAGGAAGGGATGTGACCTTCTAGAACATTTCTCTGAAGGCTATGTGAGAGGAACATATGGGAGCTCTTCTCACACTGACATGGAAGTGTCCATGAAAGCATCTACATTTTCCCTGTCTTAGCAACACAACCGTGCCATCTTTGGGAAACTCCTACATTTGGGTAGGTGTTTGTCAAGTTGCTAACAGGCTCCATCTCTCCTGCTTTTTGCTTCCATTTATTGTGAGAGAGGGTAAAAATCATCTCTCTGAAAATACTCAGTGGAATTTCCCAAGATCCCTTTGGATTTATCCAATCCGAAGGTAGTCCAGGTAATGGGCAATGGGAGTACTGATTTTTCCCACTTCCATCCTCCCCCACAGCATTTTTTGAAAAAGGAAAATGGCTAAAATGCTTTCCAGATACAACTCTTAAGGAGAAATCACATACATTTCAGTTGTGCCTGGGTTATTTTGTTTCGCTGAGGGAGAAAGACTGGAAATTTTCAAGAGATCAAATTTAGAATATAGAATAAGAATTCATTTATAAGGATTAGAAGCTTACTCAGATAGGACTAGCATATAGGGTTTGTATCCACGCCAATGGCTATGAAATTATTTCTCATTTTGCAAAATAACAGCCTTGCCATCTCAGCCTATCTATGTGGACATCTCAGTTAGCTTTCCTAAAGAAGAAAGTCCCATTGTACTGGCTGGTCAGGGAAGGTCCAGATATCTGAGAGGACAGTTCACCAACCAACTGCTCTTTAATAACTTGCTTGTCGAGTTATTAAATTCTATGAACAAAAGGAAAGGTGTTTTTAAAAAATTCTTTCTGCTGCTTTTAAAGTTGAGAAATGCATCTCATCACAAACTCATCATTAGAACACGCAGTGGCAGCAGCTCTGTTTAGGTCCAGACATTATCATCATCAGATCTGTCTGTTGAGCCCCTGCCATGTGGCAGGTACCGTCCCAGCATCTTCACTGGCATATGTTCCTCAAGTCATCACAATAGTCCCTCACTTTCCAATGAAACGAAGCAAATGGGTTTTTCCCAAAGTGGACTATTGGTAAGTGACAGAATAAGGATTTAAACTGACTTTGGTCTGAGTCTGTATCACTAGAAGTAATTTTGGCTGCAACTGATAGAAATAACAAGTATTGGAACATATATTGTATCAGAGAGAAGAAAGTCAGAAGGGTGGATGCTGCAGAGACTATGAGCTTAGCAGAGACCAAGGCCCATTCTATGGTTTTCCTTGTCCTGTTTAAACTGGTTTCCCTTATGGATATAGGATAGTTACTGGTAGCAGTGTGGCCCACCATTGAGTGGTCAAGAGAGATTTTAATTTCTCATTACTACTAAAGACAAAGAAGACTTTTCCAAGTAGACCCATTCTTGGAGTTTCATACTCATATTCATTTTATACTGGTCACAAACTCATTCCCAGGGTATGGGACTACCCTTAGATTTCTCAACCATCTTTAGGGGAAGTCACTTCCCCTGCTGTATATTGCCATTACTCACAGGAAAGGGAGAAACAGTAGCCAGATGGCAAAATTTTCTGACTCTATTTAGGACAAGCTTTATCATATGTGGGGTTTGGTGCAGAATCAAAATGAAGGGCCCTTTGTTCAAAATTTTTCTTTTAAGAATTTCATGATGATAGCAATATATCAAATCTAGACAAAGCCTTCTGATCACAGACCCCTGGGTGAATGGAGAGGTCATCTACCTAACCATATGCTGCCTGCAGCACACAGCTTTTAACTCTTGACTCCTCTCCTTTCTCTTTGAGAGTAGAGACCTGCTGCTCTATGGTTCCTTGTGTTCCATTTGATCCCTAGCATATAGTATGTACTCTAGGCACAAAGCATTTGAGGAGAGGAGTGCTTGCTGAGCTGATCCCTCAGGTGTGAAGAAAGAGTGAAAAGGTCATTGTGATACAAAGAAGGTCCTGAGCACTGGCTGGAAACTAGGCATTATGTCGTGCCCTCTCCATCCCAGAGTCGGATGCCAACCCTGAGACTTTTGACCTTCTTAGTGTACTCATTGTATTTGGGACTCAAGGAACATTTTGCTTAGCTTACTTTCTTATCTCACAGATATTAGGACTTTGGGACCATGCTACCTGTGAAATGCATTCACACATGTGACCAGGACTTTCACATTTCCATACCCTTACTTCTTGTCTGTACATCACCGTGCAGAGGACTCTCTTTCCAAGGCTGAGTATTCAGAAGTGGTATTCACTCCTGTGTCAGTGCAGTTGGTATTTTTTTTTTCTAATATAGAAACATATTCCTCTCTGTTAGTGATGGTGGAGGCAACTTGTGTTATACACAGAGTACTGCGTGGACTCTAGGGAGAGACAGAGACTTAGAGAAGTGTTTAGACAGGTTGGCCTAGTTAGAGACACTAGGAAAAACACAGGGCGAGTTAAGTAATGAGAACTGTTACCATAAAGACATCATGAGGGCAAAGCTTAATTAAATTAATTGTGTTTTGAGTGGTACAAACCGCACTCCCTGTATTTTCTGCCTGCCTGCCTTTGATCACACTTTCCTTGCATATTTTATACACTGTCCCTGTCCCTTAATTGTGTCCATCCTTTACGGCCTCCAGAGAGCTCCTCTGAGGCCTGAATAGAAATGCTGTGTAGAATGCCTGCTGCACACGTGCCTCTGGTCAGCATTTGTTACCTTCTCCTAGATGTTGTCACCCGATCTTGCAAGCAAACATCAGTCCCTTCCAGACCCACTGTGTTCAGTATGTGTTCTGTATATAGAGATCTTCCTGTTGCACCATTAGGACTCGTTTCCCTTGTGCTTATCTCTTGCAGGAGGCCCAGTGCCCTGATGGCAAGGATGACATTCACGCCAGGTCCTCCTTCATTCCATGGCTGTCACCTGGCCTTGTATATAGGAAGAACTAGTCAAAATTGGTTCAATTGACTCTATCCTGTGAGCAGAGAAGGGAGAAAGTCTACAGGTTTGAGGGATCCACGGAGTTCTCATGATCCTCATAATCTTTAGGAAGAGTCTGAGATCACATGTGAAATAGGACCCATGATAAGAACCACCTTGAACGGTCAGCCAGACAGCAGGATCCCCAAGGCTGGCGCTTCCCTCCTTCCCTCGACTACACACTTTCTAATGCTGAGCATGTTCCATCACCCCACTGGGAAAGCAGGACTCCCTTGAGAGCCTGTCTGCAACACCTGACTGCCCTGGTTCCAGCCCTGCACAGATGGGCTTGGACAAGACCAGTATGGAGGCCCAGAGAGGAGGCGCCTGTAATTAGTGCAGACTTCAAGTGTGTGTAAAGGGGGCAGCCAGGCTGTCTTTGTGGAGGCCTTTGCCGTTTAGAACTATTCCACATTTGAGTGGTAGAGGGGGAAAAATAGGATGCACTTCTGAAGGTCCTCTGGACACAGTCCACTGGTGTTTGGAGCTGGTTTCTGGGCCATAGCCAGCAGACTTCAGATCTCAGGTCCTGGATTTCCAGGTGCCTGACAGAGCATGGCAACTTTCCTGTGCCTCTGTAGGGCTCGGGAATGGCAGGCTGTAGGAGGACTCAATGCATGGTTTCAAGGCAATCTTCCCAAAACTGGCCATGCCCTGCTCTGCTGGCTTTGGTGAGTATAGGATGGCAAAGGAGGCCTTGAGAAGAAGCAGAAAGAGTCTGCTCTACCAGGGGTTAGTTCTGAGTTTGAATCCACCCTTTACTGGACAGCCTCCAGCCACCCTTCACTTCTGTGAGCTCTAGTTTGTTCATGTATGAAATACGAATGATGATGTTAACACTTCTCAGTGTTGTATATGTGTCAGTAGATGCGAATATATCATCCCAAACAGAGTGTCTGGCACACAGAGCACTCAGTATATGCCTGTACAGCAAGACTAGCTGACACCGAGAGGCTTCCCCCAAGTGATCTGACACAAGGGAGGGTCAGGAGAACAGCCACAACTGTGGCCGACCTTTCCCATTTGGAATGAGTCTGCCTGATTTGCATGGATAGTTAAGAGAAGGGAGATGTGAGAATCTTGTTTGATGTCTTCCGTTCTGAAGCAGTGCCTAACATGTATCAGATGGCTGCTTCCGCCTAATTTCAGTCATTAGATTAAGGAGGGATGAGGTAGTTTGTCCTCGGGGAGCAAAAACAATCGATGTCAGTAAGTGTGATTAGTAATGAGTAATGTGGCAGGAGGCCGAGGATGTGAACAAAGGCGCGGGCTGTGTCTCCATGACCCACAGACCTGCTGCCCACCTCCAGGCCCAGCGGTGCAGCTGCTCCCATCCCTGGGCAGGTCATGCTCTGGCCACCTGGAAGTGGACGTTTCCTCATTATTTCATGCCTACAGATTGTTACAGGACATTTTTCTTACAAGATAGAAATGGCTGCCCTTTAAAATAGTGAGCAGGATATCTGTAACATTTGCTTAAATGTTGGTGATATCTGAGAAAGTCATTTCTGTTCATTTATTAACCCAACATTTGCAACTACTCTATGATATGTGTTATACTGGGTGTGAGTGGTGTGACAGTGAATGGGAGTCCCCTCTAGGGCTTGCAAGCTAGTGGAGGATGTGTGCACCCACAGGAGCTGCTATACCGCCTGCCTGCACAGGGCCCTGTGGTTTTGGATTCATGGGCCTACAGAAGAGTGAGAGTGGGCTTGGATGTGCTGTGCCATCTGTGAGGTGCATTTCCAGCTCAAGATGGAAGAGGGGCCAGGAAGGACCTCAGGGTCACATCATGCTGCCTGAATCCAACACCCTGGCCGGAGAAATGAAGGTGCTTTCATTGGTTTTATCCATTGGCTGAGAGCAGCACCATACCCAAAACAAAAAGGGAACTATTATTAGAAGAAATACCAGCCAAACTAAAGCTACATACTGGGCACTCAAGGAGCAAAAGCCTGGTGGAAGGAAATAGCCTTGGGCAAGAGGACTCCCGCACAGCTTCCTGAGATGGGTCGCACTAGAGGCCCATTCTCTGACTTCTGTGTGATGCTCTGATCAAAGTGTTATACATATTTGATTTTAGAAATGAGAAAATAACTAATGCTTATGAATATACCTTACAAGGGAAATAGTATTTTAAAACAGGATAGGAGAGCTCAGTGGATATTGACAGGACCCTAGGTGTGATGAATATGGAAACAACTGGTAGGAATATTTGCCAAACAAGCAAATCAGGCCTCACACCCTCAATCTGAGCAGGGAGGAAATGGGGGATTGGACTGTGTGTCCCCCAGATCATGGCAGGGCAGGGGCCAGGGCCAGGACAGTAGGCAGGGGACAAATGTGTGCCTGGCTGGGCCCCTCCCCCCATGCATTCAGGAGAGCCAGACTTCTCACTGTCCTCCCATCCCAACAGTCTAGACCTGTAGGACACCTTGGCGAGGATGGAAGTGTCACTGCTCAGCCCCTGGCACAAATGTTCAACTGACATTGGTTGGCAATGATGGTTCAACTCCTCTGACATTTTATCCTGACTTTCGAGCTGCCCTAAAAAAAAAAAAAAAAAGAAAAGAAAAAGAAGAAGGAGAAAGTTATACTCAAGAATTTTCTCTCTGCTACATAGACTCTGGTGCATGCTATGGAAAGAAGGGGAGGACCACAGAAAAGTTAGTGGCCTCCATCTGAATCCCGGCTCATGAATCTCAGTGCTCCACTCTGCCCCTTTTTACTGACTGGGTATTTTGGCTAAGTTTCCTCACTTCTCCGTGCTTTCTCCACCTGAGAGCTTGAAAGAGTAGCAAGGCATGCTTCCCAGGGCTGACTTCAGGATAAATGAGTTCGTGCACACAGAGCATTTAGTGTAATCTCTGACACAGTGTAAATATCCAGGAAACAACAAACATTCCGATCATGGGCATAGTTAGATTTACGAGAAAGTAGGCCTTGTGCTGGGCCCTGAGAATACAAAGCTTCCCATTAATCTTTAGTCTCACTTCATCTTCCATCTTTGAGTATGTCTGATTATCTTCATTTTGTAGGTGATATTCAGAGCAATTAAGTCAGGTGTCCAGGTCACACAGCTAATAAGTACCAAGGCCAAGCCTCAAGGTCATATGACCTGGGTTCAGTGTCCTCCCCAGGACACTGAGGCAGGTTGGCCTTTCCACTTTATTTCTTTCAGAAAACAAGGGAGATGACCAGGTAAAACTGTACTTCTCTGATTTCATTACTTTCAGAAAAGGAAATGGAATATGGCAGTCGGGTGTGGGTGGCATTCCTGGGGGACCTGCCTGCAAATCCAGATTTGCTTCCAGTTCATCAGAACGTGGGCTCAGAGATGGACATTCTGAGCTCCTCTGCTTTGCATCCACACCATCAAGAGCAGGTTTCCGCAGGATGCCCAGGGCTGGAGAAATCAGGCAGAGCCGCAATCACTGTGGTGCTGAATGTAACTGTTTGATTAAAGTTCTGTGCTGGCTACATTGTTTGTTTCACAAACCTGAGCTGGGCTGATTAGATTTCTTTCTCTTCCTTTTTTAACATAAGTAGATTTTGAAATTGGAAAAATAAAATATTCCACAGCTGAGCGAAAAGAATCAACTTAAGGAAAAAGCCCAGGTGGTGCCCACAGAATATAGACTTCTTAATCTGGAGTAGTCAGCACCGGCTGTGCCCTCCCTGTGGGGACCTGCGCTGAAAGAGAGAAGGCAGGGGCTGGGTGGCAGCAGTCTCTGGAAGCCGTGTGTCAGAATCACTGCACTGTAGGGGACGGCCTTCAAGTGTGGTTGATGATGACAATGATGATGACGACGATGATGATATGCCAGGTAAATGGCAGGGTGAAGTGTGAAAAGTGCACCACAATCATCAGGAGGAGATGCTGAAGCTAAACAAATGTGGATTCCAGTCACGGCACTTAGTAGCAGTGGAACATGAGCAGATTCTGCCTCTGAGCCTCAGCTTCCTCCTCTGAAAAATAACACATCTGTGACATGGGTACCTGCTGTGGCCTCTGATCTTAGCGTTTCATATGGCTCCTCCTACCCACTCTTCTAATATCTCTATATTTCACATCAGGAAAATGGAAACCCAGCAGAGCCATCTAATGTGTCAGGATTGAAACCCAGGCTACCCTGCTACTGTGGGGCCCTCTGTGCCTTTCATACCTGCCTCGGAGAACTCTTGGGAAGAGGAATTGGACCAAAAGGTGTTGAAGATGCCCAGCAAAGTAGCATGCGGCTAAGCCTTCAACACTCGGGGTTATTATTAGTATTATTGCATTTCTGTGGCCGGGGAACAAAGCTCCTTTTCAGAGGACTCCAAGAGGACAGAAGCCCTATTATGTGTTTTTAGTGCAATTTGTTTATGAACACCAATGGATGGAATACCTGCCCAGGATCTCTTGAGCTTTTATCAGAGAGAAAACCCGCTTATGGTCACATCATTCATGACGAGGACAGTCCCTCTGATATGCGTGATTAATTAAATGCTTTCTGCCTTTTCTCCCTAGTGAGGCTTTCTGCCGCCCAAAGAAGGTGAAGATCACTTTTGACTTCCAGGGTTGGATGTCACTTTGGTTGAATTAGTCAGGGCTTGGCTACAGTTGCTCTAAAGGGTACAGTCTGAACCTAGCCTTGGGATTTCTGTTCAGCAAGCCACTTAACTATGTGAGCCTCAGTTTCCTAATTTGTAAATGGAGGATCACAGTGCCCACCTCTTAGGGTACTGTTATGATGTATTATCTATCAAGTATTGAAATTTTTGTGGTCTCAGAAACATCTCGTCTACATAATTATTTGATATGATTGTTGTGTCATAACAAAAATATGTGAGAGGCTTTGCATTTATAAAATGCTCAATTCATATAGTTTCAGTACTGCAATATGCATTTGTCTTCTTTTGCCTCCAAGAAGCATCAGAAGTAGAAAGAGCAACCAGAGAGGTCTGTGTTGGCATCTTGACTTCTACCATTTCTTAGCAGCTTTAAGATGGATAGGTTTCATGTTTTGTTTGCTGTTTCGTTTTTTTAATCAAGATACCAGTTATAATAAAGTTGCCTCAAATGCTAGAGCCTAAGATATTTCATTGCTGAAACAAAGTTTGAAAAATTTCATAAAGATTTGAGTAGACATCTGAGGCTCAGCTTCCTCATCTACAAAATGCAGGAAAAAAGATTCACAAGACAATATTGTTCTAAAGATAAAAGAAGAAAACCTTCATCAGATCTGTGCTCATAGTCGTGTATCAATAAATCTGTATTCTTTTTCTCCCCATTTTCCAGTGCTCAGACCCAATGACCTGGCCTGGACAAGGGTTTGATTTCATTTTATTCAACAAACATTTATAGACAGCTTAATAACCTCTACTGGAAGGTACCAATAAGACCAGACAACTAGATGAACAGGCAGATAAATTCTCTGCCCTTGGAGGCTTTATAGCCTAAGGCAGTGGTGGTGAACCTATGGCTCATGTGTTGTTTTTTTTCTAAGACAAAAGATGTTGATGTATACGTTGTTTTTTTCTAAACTAAAACCTCAGTATTCGGGTTTAACTGCAGTGTTGGCACGTTGCAATAAATAGTGGGTTTTAGGTTGTAGTTTGGGCACTCATCTCTAAAAGATTCACCGTCACTGGCTTAAGGGAAATGTAATTAGATATCATTCCAAGGGACTATGAGAATAAATTCATAGTTAACTTCAGCTGATCCTCTCTCTCTTTGCCAGTCTTTCTTTGCCAGTCCCTATGCTAAGGTCTCTAGTGCTCTGTCTCAGTAAACCTTACAACACCAAGAAGTCAATGGCACCGTTTCTCCCATTTTATAGATGAAGAACCACAGAACTGTCTGTGTAGGGCCTGGTGTCTCTCAGTTCTGTCTAACTCAGCACTCATACCCTGGACTACTATAGGGTTTGGAGGGGTTCACAGCATGAGAACTGGGGCCCAGAAAACGATGTGTAATATAGCTATTATGTACAGTAACAGGGGAGGAGACTTGAACCCAAGGCAGCTTTGGCCTGAGTGGTGGCACGTACACACTTTGTAGTGTTGCCACGTGGGTTCTAGCTTTCTGACATTTTATCCATCCTGTCACTTTTATCAAGGGATGCCAGTGTCTCTTACAAGAGAAAGCCGTTTCTCCAGAATCACTGATGGGTAAAATGAAGAGGGAGAAACGTGAACATGACAGATGTGAACACACATCCCCATGTGCTGGTGCGGAGCCCGTGCAGGGCCAGACTCAAGGACGGAATAAGGAAAGCGACCTGATAAACTGCCCTGACTTTCAGTGCTGATACCACAAAGTGGACTCTTCCCTGTAGGAGCCTCAGGATCTGTTGTTTTTACTTCCTTGTCCTGGCATCCTCAACTGCTGGTACAAACAGAGTTCATGCCTATCTCCATTATGAGCTGTCATCAATGTGCAGTTTGGGGAACGTCAGGTCAAGTTGAAAGCACACGTGCAGGAGGCCCAGAGTATTCCAGTCACCCACCCACCCCACCTCCCGAGAATGGGGCAGCAGTTAGGGGAAGGAGCCACAGGCTGGAGAAAAATGTCATCTGTTTCTGGCTTCACAGCCTGTGTTGTATTAAGATAAAAGCCCACCCTGCAGTGTGTTGTCATCTCCAGGTTGTTGAGGAAATGGGTTTCGGCTGGAGGCTGAGAGAGTGAGGTCGCAGAGTCACCACACAGACACTGAAGAAGGTTTCAAGGAACACTTCCACTTTTATTAGGCAGTGCACGCACTTATCAAGCAAACAGCAGGGGGAGTAACCATAGGGGTCGGTCACGGATTGGTTGAAGCATGCAGAGAGGTGGGCAGTTGTATGGGGGCTATGGATTGGTTGTGTGGTTTCGCCTGAGAGAGGAGTCACAACCAAGTGGGCAGGGCTGAATTCCAGACGGCCTTAAACCGGTGTCTACACCCGGAGGCGGGTGTGCTTGCGCCTCTATTACTCTCTGTGTGTGCTAGGAGACATAAGTGCAGAATACTCAACCCAGCCAAGCCTAGAATTTGCCTTCAGGAGTTTACAATCTGGCCGAAGACAGAGTAATAAACAAATGTTAATTCAAAATGAATGGGGGCTAGAAGTGCCAGGAGGAGGAGCCTCCAACCCCAGTGAGGGGGAAGGGAGGGTCAGAAAGCTTCCTAGAGAAAATAATTTCTAATTCAGGGTAACCAATAAAGCCTTCCATGCAGAAGCCCATACACACAGCCATGGACCGGAGACAAACAGGGAGCAGCCCCATGAGTAGCTTGTAATTAACCTATTTACCTTGGTCCCTTTTCATAGAGGAAGGTAGAGAACTGTGAGTGCTGGGGCTCAGGCCTTGGGGTGAAGAGACTTACCTGGTTTGCAATGGGGGATCACCAAAAAGCTTTAAGGCAAGAGAGTGATGTAATCCAGTTTCCTGTAGGACACTCACACCAGCTGACAGATTACCAGCAAATTGGAAGGAGACTGAACCCAGGCTGAGACTCCAGAGCTGGCTGTAGCTCTTACCTGCCTGCACACTGGTGAGGAACTGAATTGAGGTCATGTCAGTGGGCTGAGAAGATCCAGCAGGCAAAGCTGGAGGACTTGGTTTCATGACACTGGGAAAATAGGAACTGTGGTGTCCCCCAACAGTGTGGTTTGGTGCAATGGTTGCAGTTCTGGCAGCAGCTGATGACACTGAGAGTCAGAGTGCTAGCAGAAGGGGTAGAATCGTGGGATGAGGAAGACAGGAAGGCATGTGTTGAACTCTGGAGCTGCAACATTAAGGGAAAATGTTGAGGTCCGTCGTTTCAGCCTCTGCTGAAGTGACAGGAAGCACTCTACCTGGAAAGGCAGCCCATTCAGTACTATAGAACTTGACAGGAAGAGGAGTGTAATAAGTTGAACTGTGTGGGCTCTAAATAACTCACTGGCCCCGGTCTTCAGTAGTCTTTGAAAGCCTTGTGGAGCAGAGTTGCTTCTCCTTCCACCCTGTAACTGTCTGAAAGCAACAAGAGTCACTCTTCCTCCCTCCCTCTCTGTCTCTCTCTGTCTCTCTCTCTCTCTCTCTCTCTCTCTCTCACACACACACGCACACACACACACACACACACACACACACTCCTGTCACACCCATCAACTCTGGTTCCTTGTTGATTTGGGGCTTGACCTCACTGTTTATGGGTCAGACTATTTTTTAAAGGGTAATACGGTGACACATAGAACAAAAACTCACTTGACAGCCAGAAAGCTTTCCTGGGACAAATTCTGCCTGAAGGTAGACATGACTTTAAGTTGGAGAAGTGTGTACCCAGAAAAGATCCCCCTGGCTGCACCTGACCTTTTCCAACAAGTCTGTTCCAGTTCACAAGCGGGAACTCTGACCCATCCCTGGGTCTCCAGTGTCAAGTACAAGGCCCACTGAGACTGCAGTTCCTGAAAACGAAGAAGTCTAGGAAGTGGGGGGCAGTGGGGGAACCACACTTTCCTTTCCCTTCCAGCCTGACTTTCTGCTGTGTTTGGTGCCCAGTCACACAACACAATCTGATACTCAGCTTGCCGTGCACACCTTTTGCAAGCAGATGTTCATTAACTAATATACATCTGTCCAAAGTGAAAAGACTCTTAAAGTTTAGAATAGTAGGAAACTCCCACCATCTCCTTTCCTTGTCAACTGAGAAAACTGGAACCCGGGATGAGTGCCTTGCCCAAGGATGTACATTTTTTGAAGCAAGATGGGGGCTGGGGAGGCTCCTGTAACTATTTTGGGACCAAAGACTGACAGTGGGGTATTCAGTTCCCTGAATATCCACAAAGCTGCCCTCTGGCTCCATGCCCTTGAAAGTAGACTCTAGCCTCCACTCTGGCATTAATCTCCAACCCTGCCCAGGTCTCTGCTCCAAGTACCCGGTCTCCATGCCATCCTGTGTCACAGGGAGCCTTTGCCTTTGCCCATGCCAGTGCCTTACCTAGTGCTGCTCCCTCCGGAGCCTTTAATAGATCTCATTTGCCTCTACTTCAATATCAAATCAAGTCCTTGCTCTTCCTAGAAGTTCCCCAGGCCACTCTGTCGGTAAACCTTGTATCCTTGGGGAATGTGACTGCTGCCCGAGGCAGTGACCTGCAGCAGGGCTGTGGGGTTCAGAAGGTATGGGAGGGCTATCTCAACCTCTCTGTTCTACTTCTCAGCATCCTGTTGACCTTACAAGTAACCGGGCTGATCTAGAAGCCAGAGACAAGGGAGCCCAGGTCAGGCAGTCTCAGGGCTCAGATAAAGGCACAGAATGACCTGGGGTGGAAGAGAAAAACAGTGACATCTTACAGTAGCTGTTTACACTGAGGCTTCTTCATATACTGTCCCCTCATTGCCAACTCTGCAATGCAAAGCACTTTCATAGTCTTGAGCACTTAGTCTGGTCAATGTGATGAGAAGGCAAAAGAGCCATGCTGTGACCACAGGGTGCTCTGTGTGACTGAACCCCGAGCCAAAAAACAAGAATGGGGCCGGGGATTTAGCTCAGTAGTTCGGCACCTGCCTTGCAAGTGTAAGGACCGGGATTTGATCCCCAGTAACCACATACAATGCCAGGTGTGGAGACTCATGTCCCCCAGCAATCAGAACCACATACCACAGTGCCGGGCATAGTGTCTCACGCCTGTAATCATAGCACTTGGGAGGCAGAGGCAGGAGGATTGCTGTGATGTGGGTTTGAGGCTGAGCTCAGAGCCAGCCTGAACTACAAAAGCGAGACCTTGTCTCAAAAACACCCAAACAAATAAAACCAAAAATGTGGCCTGGGGAAGCTCTGCCGAGTGCTACCAACCCCAGGCAGGGCCAGGCCATCTCCACGAGTCCATCTATGTCTCAAACCGAGAACTATTCAGAATCCCTGTGCACTGATCTCTAGAAGGACAGCCGTGAAACTGAACAGAAAGCATTTTTTTTTTTCAGAGAGAAGATGAACAGGCAGAGAACACACCACGAAGAACCCATCCCTCACCTCAGCCCGGACATTTTGGATTTCAATGGTCATATCCATTCTAGGTTCAGGGACTAATGATCGTGATTGCTATCTCTCACCCTTGCACGGGACTTCTCCGTTTGCAAAGCACTTGCTCTGTGTATTTGACAGGTGACAAAACTAAAATTCAGAGCAGTTAAATAAATTGTCTGCGACTCTCCAGCTCGCAGGAGACAGAACTAAGATTAGAAATCAGGCCATCAGACTCTGCCTGCTGACTGTGGTGACAAAGGGCTTTCTGGCCTCTCTAAATTGGTCTTGTAGGCCAAGGTTCATTAGCTCGGCTCTCAGCACCACTATATCACCATCCTGAGTCAGTGGTAGTCGATGGCATTTTAATGGAAGCCAAATAACTCTTTCTGTTGGCATTCTCGCGCAGATGGAGTTTTTGTGTTTTATGATAATTAAATGCCATCATCTTTCATATCTGACAATCTTTAGGGCCCTATTAATTACTGCAGTGCATACTGGGGGTCATCATTAACTGTGTAACCAGGGGAGCTTTGTGCACCTGTCTGTCATTTCGAAAGGCTAGGTGTGGGCACCCTGCCTGGCACCCTTCTTGGAGTCAGTCGCTGGCCTTAGATCACAGGGCTAGTGACATGTCTGAGTTCTTCGCCTGAGCCAAAGCTCTGAAAGTTTGTGCCTTTTTCTCATGAGTGTGGTCTTAGGGAATAGCAATGATGTGCTCTGCTGGACTCTCCCTCCCAGGGGTCAATCTGGGCAGCTTATACCCTGCCCTCCACCTTTGCTCCTCCAGTAGCCAACAGGGATCTCCTTCAAGTGCTGAAACCCTCTCAGCATCCCAGTGAAGACCGAGTGCGTTAACCTGGCACCACCACCCGACCACCACCTAAGCCTGCCTCCAGACCCTCCATCTTACCCACTCCATCCACACCACTGTCGCCGCAGCCTCGACCTCCAGTCTTCCAAACCCTCGCACAGGCACTGTCCTCTGCCTGGACTGCATAGACCCCCCCTCATATGTCCCTCCTGATGAAGCCTTTCCTGACCCCGACAGCCAGAGCTGTACGAGGCCTCCACGCCACAGAGCCCAGGCTGGGAAAGATGGTAGCAGTCGGCACTCAGAAGATGCCAGCTGCTAATGAAATGCATTTTACAGATGAGCAATTAGAGGCTCAGAGATGCCAAGTGGCCTGCCCAGAGCCATGTTGCCCGTAAGAGATGAAGCTGAGGCTGACCCGGGTCAGTGTGGCTCCGAGCTCTGTACCTGTCTCCCCCCAACAGCAGGCTGTTATCAAGGACAAGACTCATCCTCATCTGATAGCTACCCAGTCTCTACACAACAAAGAGCTGTGGGCTACTAACGCAGAGCTTAACATCCTCAGCCCCACCCATGACTCACCCTGAACCTAGAACAGAGAGGTGCAGATTTGGGTGACAGTGCTAGTTTGCCTGATGTGCTTTCTGATGCAGAACAGTTCCATCGTTGCAGACAGGGTCCCCTTGTGTCTGGTTTTGTTCTGAGTGTCCAGCATGGCCA
The DNA here is from genome assembly GCA_004026965.1 of Petromus typicus. NCBI lineage: Eukaryota > Metazoa > Chordata > Mammalia > Rodentia > Petromuridae > Petromus > Petromus typicus. The sequence goes on along the minus strand of PVIR01001627.1, from coordinate 62,533 downwards.
CTTTCACCAACCTCTGCTCGGCAGTGGAGCTGTGAGCACCCTCCTGGATGGGGGCTCCTGGGAGCCAGTGGGATGTCCGGGGAGGAACTTACAAAACAGCTTCATTCTTCTGTTAGACTGTTTTCTTGTTCTTTCTTTCTCAAAGTATTTTGCTTAGGGACCCCCATTACAAATGCTGGAGAGTTATCACCATGGTGACTTTTAATCCTCTGTCATTCATTCGTTCACCCAACATGCCTTTGTTGGAACTGTGGACTAATAGTCCCTGCATTTTAGGATCCTTCTGGCCCTGTGCCGAGCTCCTCCCATTCATTATTTCATTTAACTCTCACAACACCCTGTAAGATAAGCATGGCTCCCTTTAGAAACAGGAAAACGGTAGCTCCAGGGGAGGTAAGTGACTTGATTAGAGTCACACCGCCTATAGGAGGCCTTCCCAGAGCTAGAACTCAGGGCTGCTGGACCCCAAATCCCAGTCCCTTCTGCGATCTAACACTCTCCTCAGGGCTCGGGCGGGGCCTCCTATGATGCCCGTTCAGGGTGGAGGCTTCTGTGTTCAGGTTTATGTTCACATACAGTGAAAATGTCTGAAGCATCAGCAGGTACCAGCAACAGCAAATACTTGTATACCCAAGAACTTGTAGGAAGCAAAAAAATTTCCCCAGAGGGCTGGGAAGTTAGCTCAGTGGTTCCAGCGCCTGTCTTGCAAGCGAAAGGGCCCGGGTTCAATTCCCCGGTAACCACATAACAATACTGGGTGTGGAGACCCACACCCAGCAGCAACCAGTACCACATACCACAGTGCCGGGCGTGGTGGCTCACACCTGTAATCCCAGCACTTGGGAGGCAGAGGCAGGAGGATTGTGATGTGAGTTTGAGGCTGAGCTCAGGAGGCCGTTTGATGGGGAAGGGCCAGCCTGAACCACAAAGCGAGACCCTGTCTCACAAAACCTTAAAAAAAAAAAAAACCAGCCTTGCACAGCTCAGATAAGCTAGTGGCATTTCCTGACAGCAATGTACACAAGTATCACTGAAATGACTCTGATTTGGGAATGGTGGAGAGATACAGTTGGTAGCTGCGTCTGGGAGACGAAAATGTAAATTGAAACTACAGCGAGGGGACCTTGCAGCACTACTCCCAAGGAGCAGGAGAGAGGCAGTGACTTGTGCAGACAAGAGTACAAGTTCCTGATTTACTGTCTTCCCACAGCGTTTCCCCTGGAAGGTTTCCTGTCTGCTGCACCCCAGGTCTAGCTTGGTGCTGCCCCTGGCAATGAGGGGAGGAATCCCTCTTTATGCTTGGCACTTGAGCAAAGGCCACGGCTCCTCATTCTCTTAAAAGGGTTGTGTAATTCTGCTGTTGGTTGCCGTGACAAAATACCCGAATGCACAGGTGAAAGGAGCAGCAGATCTTTTTGACTCAGTCTCAGTCCCTGGTTGTCTAGCTCCAAGTCAGAACATCGTGGGAGACGGGCATGGCAACCAGAAAGCAAGGAGCAGGAAAAGATCCCGAGTCAGAGAGTGAGGCTGGCGTCCTGGACAGCGGCGGGTCAGTCCCTGTGCAGGGGCCCTGGACTCTGAGCCTGACACGCTGAGGGTGTGCGTCAGGGGCGAGCAGCGGTGCTCCGTCAGCCCGGTCAGCTGCTGCTCCTGCATTCTGCCCCAGGTTCTGAGTGTTCCTATAAAATGCTGCCTAAGGACAGCCGGACGAAGCTGATGATCCTGCCCTTGTCACCTTCCCCTGTCCTGTGCTGTCTGCCCTCTGCGTGGACGTTCAGCGGGGACAGGCTGTGTGGGCTTCCTTGTTCTCAACTTCCCCATCAAACGGCATCCTCAGCGCTGCCCCCTGGCGCAGCACTTCGGTACTGCATGTGTTTTGGGGTGTCCACACACGCTGTGGCCTTCCTGGGGCTCCCTTTTCAGACCTGAGGTTTCAGCCTCTGAATTGCCTCAGCAACCTCCCGGCCTCAGGAGAGGAAAGGTGCGGCTGGAGGGGAGGACTGGGGAAGGAGCTGATGGGAAGACAGACAGGTCTGAGGCCAGACCCCCTCAGCCCAGATTCCTGGGCTCCCGGCCCCAGCCTGGGTCTCCGCTGAAGGCAGCAGCTTGTGATGAGGAAGGCACCTGCTCCGGTGCTTGTTTCTTTCTCCTCCACTCCTAACTCCTCTCTGCCAACCCCCACCAGCGTCGTTTCATAACTCTGTGGTATAAAAGGCCAAGTTATCTAACAAGCAGAAAGCGATGCACCTTCCCTTAAAGTACCCAGACAACTGACAGTGCCTCTGCCCTGGTGTGCTCATGGTGGGGCAGGGAACAGCACCATCATGGAAACAGTGCAGCAGCCATGATGTGAATCATGTTCTTCCGGCTGATTCTCTTCTATAAAACACAGGATTTACACAAGGAACAAATGAAGCAATACTTTGTAAACTGTGAATTTCATGTTTTCCCATTGAGTGCCCTGTCTGAGTTCACTATAGTTCTGTTACCCCTGCAATAAACTCTTCTTCCCATTTTACAGATGAGAAAAACTGAAGCTAAAAGAGGTCAAGAAACTTGACCATGGTTATATGGCTAACAAGTAGCTAAGTTACACTAATTTCCTAACTTCTTCACTCCCATAAATGTATTTGCTTCAAAAGACTGGGCTTTCTGTGAGCATGGCAGAGGTGGACGGTTCCAGGATTAACCATGTTTACGGTGTCACTGGGAATTTTAGTTGCTTTCTTTCATTGAATATAACATCTACTTAGCTACACCGTCAAGGAAACTTACTCACTTGCTCCAAGTCTTAAGTTTCTCATCTATAAATTGGTAATGACAACAATACCTGTTGCTCTGGATGAATGAAAGGAGTAAATAAAATATTTATCTCAGTCTCCTTATCAGTAAATGTGAAAATCCGTACCTGCTCTGGAGCGAGTTGCAAGATTAGCTGAATTACTACCTGTCCAGAGCTCAGATGAAGCACGACGTGCTCCGTAAATGTCAGTGGCGGTCTTTACTCACCCAGACGCCGGCATGGCTCCTGTCACTCAAGGTCACCGTCTCCCTGCGCTCCCTCAGTCTACAGTTTCACCATTTTCCCTTTGGACACAAGCCAGTCTCCTTCCTGCGTGTTTACGTTCTTCACTTCATCAGCATCTCGTCTCTCTACATATATTTACCTATTTACCTTGTTTATCTTGTTACCTACCGTGTACCACTGTATATGACCAGAGGTTCTCCAGCTGTAGCGAGATCAGAGGACCTCACCGGGAGGCCTCTTGAATTTGTGACTTGGCCTCACCTCGGGGTCATAGTAAATCTAGGGCAAAACCTCTGAATACTCTTCTAAACACATTCTGTGGGGCCGAGGATTTAGCACAGTGGTTCTGGCACCTGCCTTGCAAGCTCAAGGCCCCTAGTTCCATCCCCAGTAGGTAACCACATACCACCATGCTGGGCGTGGTGATTCATGCTCACCAACAATCAGTACCAGTACAGTACTACCAGTGGGCATGGTGGCTCATGCCTGCACCCCAGCACTCGGGAGGCTGAGGCAGGAAGATTACTGTGAGTTCGAGACTAGCCTGGACTCAGGGCCAGCCTGAAGTACAAAGTGACATCCTGTCACAAAACAACAACAACAAAAAACACTCTGTGGTCATGCTTGCAAAAAAACAAAGCCCTAAAATTATGGTACAAAAAAGATGACATAGGTGACATGGGCAGCCTGTCTTTTAAAAATCTTGTAAATTATGTCCCCTACTAAAATTTAAGCTCAGGGGGTGGGGTGGGGATTTTTATTTTGTTCCCAGCCCACGTTTCTATGTACCTACAATGGTAGGCACTCAGTAAGCACTGGTTGACTAAATATGGATTGATTGTGTTGATTTGTATACTGTGCCCGCGTCTGATGCCCGTGTCAGCCCCTCCCCTGTGGGGTTAGTGAGCTCTCCATGGCCGCCCCCCAGCCCCAGACCAGGACCCAGGGCACTACCCCACTGACTGTGCGTTTTTGTGCCCTAGATCACCCAGGCGGCCTGCAGAGTCACCCGCGGCTCCGGACGCCGCCGCCCCCGCTCTCACACGCCCACACGCCAAACCAGCACCACGCAGCCTCCATCAACTCCCTGAACCGGGGCAACTTTACTCCGCGGAGCAACCCCAGCCCAGCCCCGACAGACCACTCGCTCTCTGGAGAGCCCCCTGCCGGCAGCGCCCAGGAGCCCGCGCACGCCCAGGACAACTGGCTGCTCAACAGCAACATCCCGCTGGAGACCAGGTGCACGCAGGGGGGCGGCGGCGGGCCCGTGTGGCCGGGAGCTGAGCTGAGATCGTGGGCCCTAGGGGCCTGTCGGCATCTGTGTCCCTGCTCCCCATGGCCAGTGAAGCTGGGGCAGGATGCACAGCCTGGGGCTGGGACTCCTGAGGGCAGGATGGTGGGACGGTGCAGGGGTACGGGCTGTGGGATCCAGCAGTCCAGAGTCCAGGGCCAGCCTACAGCTTACTAAAGGTACAACCTCAGTCACAGCACTAGGCGTCTGTCAGCCTCACCGCCCTTGTCTGCCCGATGGTGAGGAGGCCGAGCTCTTATGAGGTGCATGTGAACTGCTGTGCTGAAGGAAGCCAAGCAGGCTGTCAGTCCAGCTATGGCTAGGGCCCTGGCTCGTTCCTCAAGATCTGTCCAGTCCGTACCTAACAGCAGGCCAGTGGGCCCGGCCCGTGCTCACTCACCACCTCGTACCAGAGCCTGGTAATCGCTAAGGTTCATCGTCAGTGCTGGGTGCTAGGGCAGGTGTACCTCCGGTACCTTTGTGGGGTGGGTTGTGCTCTGAGGATCTGCTTAGGAGTTTGGAAGTTTGGAGTCACACAGGCAGAGATGAGCTGCTCAGTTCTGAGCTTAGGCTGCCTGCTTTCCTGTCCAGGGCTGTTGCCTGCTGCCACCACCTCCTTCTTTGACCAGCCCTCTTCTTCCACCCAAGCTGTGGGTACTACCTGCCTCAGGGGCCATTTCCTTCCCTCAGTTTAGCCACTCTTCTGTTTTTCCAATATGGAGTTTTATATGATTACAACCACTGTACAACTCACTAGAAAAAAATACAGAAAGATACAAAGAGGAGAATCAGACTTACCCCAGTCCTTCTGCTTTTGTCTCTCTCTGCTCTACACTGCGGGCGAAGTGTCCTAGGCTGGCACAGAGGAAACTTTTCATCTTCTTTCCTATTTCTTACAGTAGTGGCAAACTTACATTTTATTTTCCTCAGCTCTTTCCTTTATCTGTAAAGAGCTCAAAAGTCACACACACTTAGAGTGAAATAAACATGTTGGACATTGAGCTTGAAGAGTCCAATGAGAGCAGATTCAACATCTTTCTATACCACTTTTCCCAAAAGCACATTTCTCAGACATGGGGCCCAACCAATGCCTATTCCAGTCTCTTACTACACTTTTTGTTGACTCCCTTAAAAATTGTGTACAGCTTGTGGTGGGGGATTTAGCTCAGTGGTTCTGGCACCTGCCTTGCAAACACAAGGGCTCAGGTTCGATCATAGGTAACCACATACCACAATGCCCAGCGTGGAGACGCACGCCCACCAGCAATCAGTACCACATACCCATACCACAATACCGGGCATAGTGGCTCATGCTTATAATCCCAGCACTCAGGAGGCAGAGGCAGGAGGATTTATGAGTTCGAGGCTGAATTTATGAGCAGCCTGAACTACAAACTGAGACCCTGTCTTTAAAAAAAAAAATTGTGTGCTGCCTGTCCCAGTGTGCCTCCTTTGATCTCACCAGTTACAGAGTGGAGTGACTGCCATCCTGCCCAGGGCAGCTAAGCAGGTCTCCGTTATCCCAGTGTGCTTCTTGAGTGGCACGTGACCAGAAGAAGCCAGCAGCTCATCCGTGGTTCTGCTTCTGTGCATGGACCACAGCTGCTTCTCCTTCTGTTTGGAGGCTCCTTTTTTTCTCACTTTGGCACAGAGCAGGGCTTCCTATTTTGAATCTCCAGCTTTTTTTCAGAGTGAGGGAGGAATAAGACCAGGGAAATTTTCCTAACAGTTTTCCATGCCTCATGGCCTTTGCCACAAGCATGCAGAGGTGGTCATGAGTTACCTTTCATGCCTCAAAGCCCTGGTAGTCATCTGCCCTACTGTCCTCCATCCTCCTGTGTCCACACTCAAATATCATGGAACTTTGTTTTCTTTTTCTTTATATTTTATCACTCAGGTAATCAGTGGTCATTGTGGATCAGTTAGCAAGTGAATACACAAGAAGAAAATAAAGTCAAATATATCTACCACCAAAAAGTAAATATTGTTAACATGTAGATATATACTCATATATATTCATTTCTATAATGTTATGTAACCGTACATTAGTGATATGTAGTTACATATATTTAATATTCAGTATATATAAATAGGTATTTCTCAGCACTTCCTCCAACACCCAAGGCCATTGCACGTACCCTTGCACACCTCTGCAAGACTCTTGCACACTTCTTGGCCTAGCCACGCACTTCTTCTTAAAGCCCCAGATAAAACTTTTCAGGAAGCTTTATTCTGTGAGTCCAAAGTTCTGTGCACCTAAAGATGGCCTGCAGCTGAGAAAAGTATAACACACTTCTCCAAAGCTGAGTCCCTTAGAAGACAGCCAGCTGCTAAGGCCTCACAGTGTGACCTGGGAGTTCAGGAAGGGCAGCTGGCTCCTCTTCTGTCCCTTGTGGCACTGCCAGATCAGTCCACGGTCTTTAGCAAGCAACTAGAATAGTCTGAGGAATACCAGGCAGCCTTGTCCATGTGCCTGACACTCCACATGACGGTCTTCCTAGCAGGACAGTCGGCCTTCATTCTCAGTAACTCAGGGTTTCAAGGCACTGAGATAAATGCTTTTGATCCACCTGAGGGTTCATCCTGGAACTGGCATAGCATCACTTCCACTGTATTTCGTTGATCAAAGCAGGCATGGGCCAGCCGGCATCAAGGGCAGTAGAAGCAGACCCACCTCTCAATGGAAGTAGTGTCAGACAGAGTTTATAGCAATCTTTTTGTTCTGCCACACTGTTCTAAGCCTGTTGTAGCAATTACACTGAGATAATATCTGAAAATGTTCAGTGCTCCACAGCATATCATATAGCACTGGTTCTTTAATACATGTCCACTAAATGCCAACTGTGTGCCTCAGAGGTAAGACATTTAGGAGAACAGTCCCTTGCAGTAGGATAAGTGCTCTGGGGAGGGAACCACAGGGAATGTACTGTGTGTTCAGTCTTTGGGAACCCCAGCACACACAAATAGTGCCACATGTCACCACAACATGATGAGTGCTTGATTAATATTAATACAGAGGAGAAATGGATGAATGATGGAAGAACTGGATGAATTACCAGCGAGTTGAATGGGGAAAGGGGGCAGGTTCCCAGTGACCCTGGGGTCCGGGGTCTGAGCTAAAGAAGAATCAGGAGTGATTGAGTTAAAGAGGAGTCAGGAGCCGCGCAGGTGCAGGGGGAGGATGGGAGGCCTGAGATAGGCACAGTCTGAGCAGAGGACCAGAGGCCCAAGGAGCAGGGCCTACTTGAGACAGTTCTCCTCAACAACTGGCCGAACTCCTGAGAAAAGGAGCCTCCGGGTGCCAAAGAACTAATCACAGGCCCTTCCCTAATTATCAGTCCGAGTCTGTGTTTAAAGTCTGAAGTAAATAACTAAGCAAATACCGTAACAGCTGGTAGAATGACCCAAACGGATTACATTTCCTGCTGGCATAAAAAGAAAGGCTGGCAGAAAGATGAAGGAGAGAGAGGGCTCTGGTAGGCCTGCTCCATCCTCTAATCTGCTATCTCCCTGGCAGTCTCCAAGGTCAACTGCAGCCCCCAGGGCGGAATCTCGGTCTCTTGGGCTCCCTGGAGCAGGTTGAGATGTACTTGAAGCCCAGCAGGGGTGCCTGTGATCTGTTCTTCTGGGAGCCTTATGTTCAGGGCCCCCAAACCCTGAACTGCTACTTTTCCACTCTGCAGCATCACATACTTAATTGATTTCATGGGGACTATCTGATTAAGGCTTCTGTGAGAGGAAGAGGAAGCCAGAGCAGAACGCAGCCAGACCTCTGCTCTTGCTCAGCCAATCTGAGGATCTGAGGCCGAGTTTGGAGGCCTGAGGTCCATTTTATAGTTATACTGAATTTGAGGAACAGCTTGTCTTCTGTCAGGGATAGGGGCTACCTGATATTCTCCAGACAGGGGCTAACAGAGGCCTCAGAATGGCAGATGTCCCATCTAGTGAGCAAATCATCCGCTGAGCATTGCAGAGCTCAGATGGACAATTGTCTGCATTCGGCAATTCAGTCACAGACAAGCATGAGACAAAGTCCACTGCCACATAGGAAGCTCTCAGTCTTGTGAGGGAGGCAGATGGGGGCTGAAGACAGATACTGCAGAGGGTGCTCTGCTGGCCAAGCAGAGGCCAGTGTGGGCTTCTCTGCTCAGGGGAATTGGGTGGCATTCAGCATACACTCAGCCCCTTACTAGGAACAGCCAGGTGCTGTTCTGGGAACCTCACACTATAAGCCTCACAGTACTCCCCAAGGCCACACTCATGTTTGATTTGCTGGGTGGCCTCATGGGACTCCACGTATAGTCACATTGATGGCTCTGATCTATTACAGAGAAAGGACACAAATGAAAATCAGCAAAGGAAAGGTGCATAGGGAGAAGTCCAGGACTTTAAAGCAGGCCCAAAGGCCCAGCATCTTCACTCAATGGATTCCCACAGAACAGGGACCCTTGACTCCCAAAGCCCTGTTTGTGGTAAAATGTGAAATTCTACCAGGCATGGAAACTCCTTAAAGACTTGGTGTCTAGGGTTTTTACTAGGGGATGATCATGTGGGCGTCCTCTACCTGGCACACACCCAGATTCTGTACTCCCAGGAGACTAGCAGGTGTTCAGCATAAAACCACACTGATTCCCCACTCTGTCAGTTCATGGTGCTCGCCGTTCTGAAACCTGAGTGCCAAGATGCCAGCCAAGAGCCATTCTGGTATGCAGATACCCACAGCAGTCAGGACTACATCTTCACTCTTTCTGCATAAGGGGGATAATCTTTTAACATCTCCATTCAGAGGTGAAGGTGCTGAACAAGTTCAGATGCCCTGCTAAGCAGTGGGCAGGACTGGGATACTCAGCTGGTGACGCAGGAGCCATGTCACCCAACCACTGTCTGATACCAACCTCCTGATGGTGAGAAGTAGTCTCTCCGGGCATTAGCTGGTAGAGTTTTCAGGGCAGAAAGCAATTCTGAGCTGCAAGACAGTTGGGGAAAAGCACAGAACCAGGAGAGAACATGGCATGTTAGAGATGGCACATGGTGGGTTGAAGCAGGTACAGATTCATGAGCAGTGGAGGAAAGGACCTGGGCGTTGCAGGGTCTTGAGTCATGTGAAAAGATGGCACCTCTCCCTGTGGATACAGGGGCAGAGGTGTGCAGCTGTCAACAGCTTTTAAATTGGAGTCAGGCATTTAGGAATCAGCCTTTTGGAGGGATCTCTGTGGCCTGAATGTCTAGGTCCTTCCCTCTCTTCATTCATTTCTTCAAATGCCGGCACTATGGCTGTGTGTCCTTGGCAGTTCTGCCGATCCCTACACACTTGGGATCTCAGATGGCAGATGAGAGGTGTGACCCATGCCTGTCCTGTTCCACAAGGTGTTAGGAGAATCAGATGCAGTGGTGGCCGTCCTGGCCTTTGAGGGCAGAAACGTGGCTCAGTACCGCAGGCTCTGTGCTGAAGATCCATGGCCCCTGCAGCTCTGGGGACTCCCTTGCCAGTGTCACACAGTGGGCCTGGAAGACCACCTTCAGGCAGCTCTGGGACTAGTCCCCCTCTGTGGATACCACCAAGAGGAGTGCGATGCTAGGCCAGTGTTTCTGTCTAAGAACACAGTAATCCCTTTCCTGAGATGCAGCAGGTCTCTGAGGCCAGAGAGACCCAGGCTGCATCCCCTCCCTGACTTTTCCTGGCCATATGGCCCTGAGCCATCATTTGACCTCTCTGAGTTTGTTTTTACATGTGTCTGGTGAAGTAATGACACCCATCACTGTGAGGGTCAAGTGAATCAGGGCTCCACACTTCAGCTCCAAGCAGTAGAGAGAAGAGAGACCACAGAAAGCCCTGACCCTGGTGGCCTCAGCAGTTGAGGGTTCCCAAGGAGAAATCCTTACAGAAGTGCTTGTGTTAGGAGAGCTGGACTCCCGGAGTGTGCGAGGGGTAGGGGAGCAATTTAGATGGAGGCCTGAGCTGGGAATCACTGTGCCTAGGTCCGGTCTCAGGACTGTTGCTGGTTTACCACAGGGACTGGAGGCAGACAAAGCTCTCTCTAGACCTCACTTTCTTTGTGAATGAAATGAAGCAAAATATTTGACCTAGAACTAAACAAAGCTTTATAAGTACAGAATAAGGCCATTTGATGGCAGTAGGCGCGTTCAGAATTTCCATCATTTTCAGCACAGTGCACACCTCCCCCAAATTCCCTAGTGACCCAAACACAGCATCTGGGCAAGCTAGAGCACTTTCCCCAGCTCTGCCACTCCGTTGCTTTAGAAATCCTTCCTTCTGTAGTATTATCCCTTCCCTTATCCTAGCAAATCTGTACTGGTAGGAGTTAACTGTCAGCTCACTTTTTAAAACTGTTCCTTTTTAACTTATGAAAGTTAAAATAAAAATCATTTAATCCAGGTACTTGAAAATTCCCACTGTTGACATTTTGCTCTTTATCTTTTGTATCCTTTTTTCCCCTGAGTTAGTTAGTAAATTAGTTTATTTATTTATAGTTTCAAGGTACAGATACAGCTGTGGGGAGCTGAGGTACCCGAGGAATGCAAAACAAACTCCCAGGTGGTCCAGGGAGGAAGCACACAGTGTTCCCCTTCCCGAGACGCTGTGGGCAGATAGATGGGCCTGCTCAGTGCTGGGCTCATTGGGCTATCCAGAGACTGCAAATGCCTCTAAAATGCAGGGTAATGTAGGAAAGAAGAAGGCCCCTTGCCATACTCAATCTGGGGCTGACCATATGCCTGTGCTGTTCAAGGTGGGGTTCCCTGGTACACCCTGAATCCAGTGATATTCAGAACACATTCAGTCCCTACTGCTCTGCAGCAGGTATTGTGCAAGACTCTCAGCACCTGGCAGTGAACCAGGTGGCTAAGACTCCAGCAGGTAGAACTTGAATTGCATTAGAGACACAGTGAGCAGATAAACATAAGTGTTTATGGTGACCCCCCTGCCTGCCTTATTTTTCTCTGCAGGACTTGACTCCATGGTGTGTGTGTGTGTGTGTGTGTGTGTGTGTGTGTGTGTGTGTGTGTGTGTGTTAACATTAAACCAATCCAAGAGTCCCAAACATGATGGAAAGAGCAGGGAGAGAGCATCTGTATCAGGGAGAGAAGGAGATGATCCATGCAGATGTTTACAGAAGGACAATTCAGGCAGAGAAAAGAAAAGGCTTAGCTTGTTTGAAAAAAACAAGGAGTGACATGATCCAAATTATACTTTAGGTTCTCAGGGTACCGAGTTATCCCCTTTTATGGGAGCTCAGAGTACATGACTCACTTGCCTGGTGGGTGAACCCAGGTATATCTGGTCCCAGGGCTTCCGTGCTCCCCATGGGCCCTCTTAGCCTTGCTTCTGCAGGGATACCTGCCCAGAGAGAGAAATGAAGTCACACCCCCAGTACTGCGGGGGGCTGAGGGCCCTGAACACCACCTCCTGCTTCAGCTGTGTTCCAGGACCTGCTTGAGGGAAAACCCTGCCACCACTCAGTACTTAGTGGTCCCAACCATAGGCAGGATGCAGAATCCCTCCTGTTTTCACGGGTGTTAATAAAATGGGATTTGAGATGGTGTTTGCAACCCCCTTCAGTTTGGCCTTTGAGGCAGGCCAGAGAGCAGCAGTCACAGGCTGTGCAGAATGGCACCAGGTTCTGAAACCAGGAAGCCTGAGCTCCAGGCTCGGACAAGCTGAGGTTTCCCATGCTAGCTCCACTGTCTCTACTGTTGGATAAAGCCTCGGGGAAGCTATTCCTTGGGGCCTTGCTCTGCTAATCTATAAGGTAGTACTGACCTCATAAGGGTGGTTTTAAGGAATGTTTTAACTAAACAGTTGCAGAGATCCTGGAGAAGTAAATAATACAGGGCAAATGTGGGGTGGGTAGGAGCTGTTTGGCCTGGGGGATTGAGCTCAAGACCTTGCACTTGTAAGGCAGGTGTCAGAACCACCAAGCTAAATTCCTGGCCATGTGTCTTGTTCATGTAACTCTTCAAAACTCATCCAGCATTGTCCTGGTCAATCCTCACAGTAACGTGGTGAGCTTAGTACCACAATCCCATTTCCAGAAGCAAGTACAATTAAAAGAAGTTTGGTTTTTTTACCCAAAGTCAGACAGCAAGAAAGTGACCAAAAGGATGTGGGTCTGGGCAGGTTGTTCTCAAGGCCTGTGAATCAGAAGAAAAGTCCCTGGGGCCGGGGAGTTAGCTCAGTGGTTCCGGCGCCTGTCTTGCAAGCGCAAGGGCCCGGGTTCGATTCCCCGGTAACCACATACAATACTGGGTGTGGAGACCCACACCCAGCAGCAACCAGTACCACATACCACAGTGCCGGGCGTGGTGGCTCACGCCTGTAATCCCAGCACTCGGGAGGCAGAGGCAGGAGGATT
>PVIR01001627.1:0-49742 GCA_004026965.1 Petromus typicus | reverse complement strand
AACATGGCTCAGTACAAAGCAGGCAGGCGTGACCATCTTCATTATGGATGAGATTTAGTTGAAGTCACCGAATTCTGTGTGACCCCTAAGAGGTCACAGGGCATCCCCCGGGTCTTTGTTGGGGTGCCATCCTAGCTGTCAGGCCTCCCCTGCAACCTCACACAGCTAAAGGCCAGGAGACTCCAACTGTATTCAGCATTATTCTGGGGGCCAGAGAAATATACAACTTCTCAGGCGCATCCCCAGCCCACTAGTTCTGAATCTCTCCACACAGTCCTGTTGCATGCTTGAGTTTAAGGACAACTGCTATAGAAGATGATGGCCAAAACTGCCTAGCTTTCTTGTTTCTTTGGACAAGCCAAAGAGCATCTCTGGATACAGTTTAGGCAGTGAGTGAAGGAGAAAACCTAGGATGTGGATCCAAATAAACCTGAGCCTAAACTCTCACTTCAAGCTCTGCTTGCTGGTGGCCTTGGCATATCCTGGTACTGCTCCATACTTCAGTCTTATCTGTAAAATGGGGATAACACTGTCTTCCTTGGGTAACCTATTTTGAAAAATAGGGCAAATGGATATCAGTGCTTAACCCAATGCTGGACACATGTCAGTCCTCGGTGAGAACTGTGATGTGATGCACACATCTGCCAGACATTCGGGTTTGTATAGAGAATGCCCCCTCTGGATGCTGTGTGCAAACAGATCCTTGCACATGTGGCTTGCACACTGACCCATTGCCTGGAGCCTGTGTCCCGCTGGTCTCATGCACGGCTGCACCAAACAGCCACTTTGTTTGTTTCTCTATATCCCCCTTTCATCGATGCATGACTCATTGCTTCATTCATGTCTCCATGTGTGCGTAGAAACCTAAGCAAGCAGCCATTCCTAGGGACATTGCAGGACAACCTCATTGAGATGGACATTCTCAGCGCCTCCCGCCATGATGGGGCTTACAGTGACGGGTAGGTGACATCCCCATGCTCCTCCTCTGTATGTGTTCTGTCCCTATGGCTCCCGCACTTGCATGCCAAACCTGAGACCTTTTCCTGGGATCTCCTGGGGGAAGTGATGCCATGTTGCATGCTCATCCCCAAGTCCATGTTCAACTGGCAATAGTTTGTCCTTGGAATACCCTATCCCTAGCATATTAACATCAGTCTTGTTAATATGCAGCTCTCAGCATCCCATTGGCTGCCTTCACCATTCTGAAAATCATCTCATGTAGCAATGTTTATGCAGTAGTGTCTGCACTGTATGTATTCTGGCCCTGAGTGTGTATTCTATGCCTGAATCATTCATACCCAACAGGGGTGGGTTCACCCTAAGACTTCCAGGGGTCTACAGTGCAGCTAGTGCACCCTATTTCCCAGAATGTGTGCAAGTCCTCACGTGGCCATGGTTAAAACCAAGCTGGAGGACATCTTGACATCTGATTGGCCACAACCGTGTGCTTTGACTGTCTTGCTTCCCTCAGGTCTGCAGAGGGCTGTAGGATGCAGCTGCCTGACTGTCCTTCTACCCAGCTCTCTCCTGGCTCTCAGAAAGAAGCAGGCTGGTTTCTGTGGCAGTTGTAGCAGCCACAAAAGGACTTTTGACCATGGGCACAACTTCTGATGATTCTTTGGCTTCTACTTCAACAAAACCTCCTTTAATAAAAAAAGATATTGGGCTGGGGATTTAGCTCAGTGGTTCTGGCGCATGTCTTGCAAGTGCAAGGACCCGGGTTCAATCCCTGGTTAACCACATGCACTACTGGAGGTGGAGACTCACACCTAGCAGCAATCAGTACCACATACCACAGTGCCAGGCATGGTGGCTCACACCTGTAATCCCAGCACTCCGGAAGCAGAGGCAAGAGGATTGCTGTGATGTGAGTTTGAGGCTGAACTCAGGGCCAGCCTGAATTATAAAGCGAGACCCTGTCTCAAAAATAAATAAATAAATAAACAAAATAAAGAAGGATAGTATAGCTGGATATGGTAGCACACTCCTGTCACCCCAGCACTTGAGAAGCTAAGGCAAGAAGATCATAAGTTTAGGGCTAGCCTGAGCTATTTAGAGAGACCCTGACTCAAAAAACAAATCATAATGATGCAAGTATTCTACTCCTTAACCAAGATACACTGGTAATGCAGATAATAGAAGAAGAAGAAAAATATTAAGTCCCAACTCTCTCCAAGGGACAGATGGGTTTTCAACACTTTCCAACTCACTGTAATAATTTCAAAAAACAGGTAGATTATCCCCTAAGACATACCCACCAGCCTCAACTTTTCTCAGGAAAAGGACCTAGGCCTACCTCTGTCAAGCAGGCAACACCACCTCCTTGGCGTGGATGGGTTCTCCTATAGGAAGGGCTGCCCATTCGTGTTCTGTGGAAATATGTCTCTGTGTGCCCTGTTTTGTGAACTGGTCTGTGACTCTCCTCTTGCCGTCCCTGCTGTCTCCACTGTGGTGACTCTTTCTCTCTCCAGGACCCTCTGCATGCTTCTGCTGCCTCTGTGCAGCAGGTTCATCCTGGTGCCTGGTCAGCCAGCCAGTCCTGACCCCGCCCACCTCTCTCCATCCACAGGCACTTCCTTTTCAAGCCCGGAGGCACCTCCCCACTCTTCTGCACTTCATCCCCCGGGTACCCCCTGACGTCCAGCACCGTGTATTCACCTCCACCCCGGCCCCTGCCCCGCAGCACCTTCGCCCGGCCGACCTTTAACCTCAAGAAGCCATCCAAGTACTGCAACTGGAAATGCGCAGCCCTGAGCGCCATCGTCATCTCTGCCACGCTCATCATCCTGCTGGCATACTTTGTGGGTAAGCACACCCTCACTCCTACTCCCCACGGCTTCCCTTTGGCTCAGAGGGCAGCTATCAGGACACCACGGGCACTGAAGTCTCCTCGCCAATTTAGGAGTCACAGCATGCTCTGTGGGCCAAGGAACCCTGGGTGCTAGACGCTCTACACACACCCCACACCATCAGGGCCGGTGCTCTGGATCCTTTCTTTCTTCCTCTCTGCATTTAGCCTATGAAGGGAGCTCCAACCTGTAGTTATGTGGATGCGAGGCATCAGGATGTGAGCATGCGGTAAGGCTGACCTCTGTGGTGGGGGATCTATGCCGTGACTGTCACAGATGGAATTCACTGCAAGTTAAACATCCAGTTGGAGAGGCTGGACAGTAATTAGGCCTCTCCTATCGGCATCATTTCATTGCAGTGAAAAGCAAGAAGGAGACTTAGCACCTTGGGGTTGGAAGGGCCCTGTCAGGAAAGCATGTCTGATGGTCATGATCTGCTAAGGGTACTGCAGAAGCCAAGATCTGGAATTGAACTGGCATCAGGAAGCCAAAGAGTCTCGACTGAGGAGCAGCAGGTCCCCTGAGCAAATAGAGATTTTGAAGGAAGCTGGGAGACATCTTACCTGATTCCAGGGCACAAACACGGTATTAGAAGCTCCTCACTGTCCCCTGCCCTGCTACAAAAGATGGCTCCCTCTCTGCACTCCCCTGATATTTTTGCCACATAAACTGATTTCCCAATTCTGACTTCTGTCTTGGGTCTTCTGCCAAAGAAGTGAGATATCTGGAGAGATGTACGCGCACTGTATAAAGCCTTTGCCTTTGGGGAAGGCAGCTGGTTAAAGGTATCCAAAGGGAGTTTGGCCTTGCTGTTGGTGCCTTTCCCATCCTTAAAGTCCTATCATTCTTAGGCTTAAGGTAGGTCAGAGCAGCTAGCAAAGGCCTTGAATCCATGCTAAGGAGTTCAGAGGTAACCCTGAAAGCAAAATAGGTTTTTTTTAAGTGCAACCCAGAAAGTAGTAGATCTAACTGACAGAAGCCACAAAAAGGCAGGATGCTACCCACTGTGCAGAAAACCCCTGTGCCAACCACACAGAGTCACACGGATAAAAGAGGCAGCTAGTCACGAGAGAAAGTATGCACTCTCCCTGGGCATGTTTAGTAGAGCATAGGGCACCTCTTGTTCAGGAAGTAGACAAAAGCTTTGAATATGGGCACAGGATTGGTCACTTCCATCTGAAGATTCTTGGATTTTATCAAAACAAATCATCGAGGAGGTGACCATCCTGAAAACAGGAAAATCTTAAGTCTCAAACTACAAAACCCTTTGTGTGATAAGTCTAGTCTCTTTTCTCCTTGTGAATGTAGGCTCAGAGAATTGCATGGCTCCATCTAAAATTGATCGGTCACTATTATCTAGCAGGGTATGTTGAGAAGGATCCTGAGACTATAGTCAGACTCAATAGAAGACAATCTCTGTGATTAATTAGTGATGTCCGTCATGGTCACAGGAAAGGAGAATATAGATCATTTACTAGTATTTGCTATGTCTGGATAAGAGAAAAAGGTAAACTAGGAGAGGTCAGGCCTATTCAGGCTCTGTGAGAGGCACGTCATTCATGTACAGTGGGTTACAGGGAAGAGTACTCCTATAACCATCACCTGGTGAAAATGTCTTCTGGCAGTATCAGTGCTGTAAACCCAAAAGCACAGGCATACCCTCACTTTTTCCTGACATGAAATTATTTCCTAAAAGAGTAAACCCTTAGATAGGAACTGTTGGTTTTTAACGGTGAAGATGTCTACTGCATATAGACAAAAACACATCTTGCATTGAAACATTGAAGTTTATACCAAGTAGCGTCATTGAGGGAGAATGAAGAAATCTTCATATGGTTAAACAAACTCCTATTTTCTACCCCATGAACTTCCTTACCCATTTAATAGGACTATGTGGTCAATCTGTGTCTATCCAAAGATGGGGGCTCTTTGTGAAGAGTAATGAGCTCCCTGTCCTTAGAAGACTATAAAAGAGCTCACTGACAACTTAGCAAAAATAGGATTCAGGTACTGAGAGGTTTTACAGAGTGACCCTTAATTTTCTTTCTAACTTGACAGTCTTTGAATCTTTGATAATTTTGTAAATCGTATTTTTCATCAGCAAGCCTTACAGAGGACCTACTTTGAGTTAGGAGCTAAGTGCTAAGGTTAAAGATGTGGTCCCTACCCTCAAGGTTTTCATAGCTTAGAAAAGGGATGGTCATGTTAGCAGGTAAATCAAAATCTACATGAGTGACTGATTTTCACAGCGATTCAGGCATTGTGGGAATACCCAGCCTGAGCCAGGAGAACTGGGGAAGATTTCTTAGAAAAGTGATGTTCGCACCAACTCTGAAAGTAGGAGTTAACCAGAAGTGGGTGCAAGGGAAGGTATTCCAAATCAAGTGAACTCTCTGGAACTTGAAAGAGGACCACACAATGGAGAAATGTTCGGAGTCAATGCAGCAGTATGGTCAGCTTGTGAAGATCACGTGGTACCAAGCTGAGCATTTGATTGGGTAGGCAGCTGAGGAGGCGCTGAGAGTTGTAGGCACTGGAAGGACGCAGACTATTTCAGAAAGTTAAAGGTAGAGGAAAGGAGGAGTTGAAGGGAGGCACTGAGAGTTGTTAGGAAACTTCCAGTAAAGGAGTCAGGAAATGCTGATGGCTGCAACTAAGCCAGTGATAAGACAGAGGTGAGAGGAGAGGGCAGTTTGAGGGTCAGTTAAGGAGAACTTGAGTCTACTGTTAGGAGTAGTCAGCTCATCGATGCTGTGTCCTTGCCAAGCATAGACGTACGTATCCATCTGATAAATTTGGTCAGTTTGGAATCCTTAAGACTAGACCCTAGGGACACACCCTTTGTCCCTGGCCATACAGCGGGGAGTTGGCTGGGGAAGAGCTCAGCCTCAGTGTCAGACAGCCTTGGATCCCTTCTTAGCTCTGCCATGAACAACTGTTCTTCCCTGTTCAGCCTGAGTTCTGACTTCCTCTCCTAGGAAATAAGCCTGGCTTGCTCCTGTGGGAGCTAGTCTGTGAGGCTGCAGGAGGCTGGAGCAGGTGAATGCACTGCAGGTGTGGGAATCACACATCCTTCCTCCAGGGCTGGCCTGGTGCCTGGTCTCTGCCAGCTGCTAGGGGCAAGGACCCAACGTCTTATTGCTTGACCGTAATTACAGGCTACGATGACTAACTTATAAGGAACTATCAATTATTAAAAATCAAATTAATTGTCTCAGCCAAACACAAATATCCTTAACAAAGACTCTCTTCCAGCAAACCAACTGATCTAATCAACAGGCAAAAGCACAGATATTTAATTAGATTTTTGATGAAAAATTGTGTTTAATTTCAAGTATAATCAATTATTAATTACAGTAATGAGTGAGTCTGACTGGGTTTACTAATTAACTCATTTAAAAATTATGAATAACCTTTTCATTTGTAATTATTTTCTACGTCCTATCAAGTTCCAGATAAGAATTGCATCACCTCACCAGCAGCAGAAGGAGAGGCAGGGACGGAGGGTGGAAAAGAATTCTCCTTTTGCCCATGTCTTCCCAGGGCTGCCGTATGTGGATGGCAGTCCTGACAGCTCCGGTTGGTGTCCACTTTCTCGGCTGGGAAGTGTTCTTGAGAAACAAGCAGTCAGTGACCTTTCATTTGCAGCGATGTTTATTGGTATTTTCATAGGAAAAGAGAGAGATTGGAGTCAGGGCTTACCGCAGACAAAGACAGCAGCAATGCCCAGAGCCTGGTCTGCAGCTCCTCCCGCCCCACCCGGAGTCACTCAGCTGCCCTGGCCTAAGGTGGGAATAGAGAAAGAACACTCTCATACCATGGGGTCTCCATTCCAAAGGGTGCCCAGTCAGAGGCGGCATCAAGGGTGACTCTTGTACCTCCTCTGATTCTCCATTATGACTTTCAGGTCTTGTTAGTCTCCATTTGTGTACCGCGCCTCTCCCTTTCTGAAGAAATCTGTTAGAAGAATGTGAGGGGAGATGACAAAATAGGCAGGCTACTTTTAGGTCAAAGCATGAAATGTGTACGACTGTGGCAATCATGCTTTATTTTATAACATATTCTTGTTTCTAAAACATTTCTGGGATTGCAGAGTATTAAAAATATCACTGGTCATGGTTTATCATTTAGAAGGGCAGTTGGCTTGTATCGTTTGGTGTCTACGTGACCCTTTCTGTTCTAAGCACTTTACTTGTCTTTTCATTAAAATCTCCTATCAACCTGAGTGGGTTATTATAGTGGAGGGCATCTTTGTGACCTTAAGTAACTTGCCCACTGTCACGTGGTCAATGTCATAAACATGTCCCACCTAAGGCTAGGCACTGTGGGTCTTAGACTGCTGTTATTTATTATTATCATTATTATTATTATTTGCTTTGGGGTTCACAGTCTTAACCCGTAGGCTATAAATTTCCCTTCTTAATATTTGGGTCTTTTTTGGGGAAGGGTTGTTAATTTTAACCATGTGCCTAGCATTGGGCCAAATCCATGATATGTATCAGCTCTCCGGACCCTCACAATGATTGATGGAATAAGTAATATTTTCTAGGTGAGAAAACTAAAGTTCAGAGGAGGTGGCACTTCACCAGGGTCACACAGCCAGTAAGTGACATAGCTGGTTTCATCTAAGACTTGAGGTTTCAAAAACCATGCTTTCAGCCAGTGCTGTGGTCCCCAGCTTGCACAGATGGCAGAGAGTCAGAAGGCCCCACCTCGGGTTCTGGTTCCACCCCTTCCTGACCAGTCACCTTGAAACATCTCTCAAGCTCTCTGACCCTCACCCTCCTTATAACTTATCACGGACAAGGCTGGGATGACATGCCCGCCCATCTTACAGCAGGGAAAAGTAGAGTCATATCCTTGGTGTGAGTCTGGGTTCTGAAATTAGCAGGCTGCTTTTGGATCTCAGCTTTGCTGCTTGCAAATTCTGTAATATTAGGTGGTCTATCTAAACTCCCTCCTCAACCTTGGTTTCTCTGGATATAACATGCAAACGCTAGTAGTTGTAAAATTCTATCCGGTAAGATAATTTATATGAAGTATATAAGCCACTACCTGGGCAAAGTTAATGCCCAATAAAATGCTAGAGCAGCAGTGGTGTTGTGATCGTTACCGAGACCCACGTCGGAGCACTGGTAACTCCTGAGGGAGGACTTGGACCAGGCCTATGGGCTGCAGCACCCATGGCTTCCCGTCCTACGTTAGTCACAAGAGCAGCTGACAGAGCAGCCAGGGGACCTGTCAGAAACCATTTGTAGGGATGTCTGGCTGTTCCAGGGGAGCGGCTGCAGGATGAATCATCACCTAAATGCACCTCACGTCATTTCTTTAAGTAGGACAAAAGCTGATTTTGTTTCGCTGACAGTCGCCTGTATTCAGATGAAACTGACAGCTTCCTTTGCATTCCGAGCCTCTGCAAAAGGCAAGCATCGAGTGCCGTGGAAGAGCTGCCGATTTATATCTTGAGGATTCTTCAAGCACCTGTCTGGCCAGATAGGCCTTTGGAATAGAAGCTGAAAAAAGCTTGTTATTAACATGAAACCTGGAAGTGGCTTTGCACTTCAGTGAAGGCCCAGATCGCCCTGGAATGCTGAATTCTCCTTCTCAGGTCCAGCTCATTATGTAGGGCAGGACCTCCACTTATTACAGTGTCTCTGAGCAGTGAGGTGCTTACGAGGGAGAGAGGACAGAATTCAGAGTCTGGGCTCCTCAGAGGAAGTCTCGGGACTCTCCAACATGTTACATTCTGAGCCTTGGTTTCTCCATCTGCAAAGCAGGAAAGATAACCGAATTCATAGGGTAGTAGTGCCATCAGCCGCAAAATTGGCATTGTTCCTTCTCTGATCTCAGTTATATCGATGCAGAACAACATAGGAGTAGATGATCCTATACAGTTCTCCCCCATGTATAGTTCCCTGACTGTAGCCAACTGCACCAGAGCGTGGAGGGTTTGGGCACATACATGGACTTCAGGAAATTTCTCTAGAATATTCCATAATGCTCAGAAGCAATGAGGGGATTTTTAAAATTAAGTCATATTTTTCACCTCTACCAGGGGCTGATTGTGACTTATATAAAATACAGTACAATACAGTCAGAACCCTTGGGTAAAGTGGTGATGGTTTACTTTATATGTGAGAATGCTACAATGCTTAGTTACTGCTTTTCAAAGGGCAGCTGGTACAGAGCTTTGCTTGGTGGCATGTGGTGGCAGTACTTGATCTGGTAGGGCCTAAGTTGTCCATTTCTTAAAGCTTTCTGGGAACTGTTGATGGAGATGAACTTGAGCATGGTGTATGTTTTGCAGAGAACCATGCTAGCTAGCTCTTTGAAGATCTCTGATGTGTCACCCTGCAAACTGGACTCCAGTCTGGCAATAATCCAATGAGAAATTATATTAGACTTCCCATCATCCCCTTAGGGGTATTGTTACTCCTCCATGTCCTAATATCGTACTCTTGTGCATACTTGAGCCCTTGAACAAAGGAGCTGGGTTCATTCAGTAAAGCTAAACCAGTGACCTTCCAGGATATTTAAGGGTGTCGAGGGGAGTCTTGGCAGAAGAATGGTATGAATAAAAGTATGGTGGCTGAAATGTCCATTTTATGACATGTAGGACTTAGATACAGGTGAAATAGTGTGAGATAAGTAGAGAATGAATTAGAACTAGAAGCCAAGGTGACTTGTAAGCATCCCCACCCCATCCTTTGGCTTAGCTGATATAGTGATAAAATCTCAGATGTCACTTTGCTTCATAAGCACAAAGCTGTTGCTCTTCAGACCAAATGTTATTAGTGCATGGGCTCATCTCTCCTTTCTCTTCAACTTCACATCAGGCCTTTTAGTCAGAAGCCACAGGTTTAGCTTTATAGCTCAGAGAATGGGAAATTGAGATGATTGAACTTGGTCTTTTAGATGGAGAAAAAAGTGACAAAGATACAGGATCTTGTATTAATGCTTTTTTCTCCTGGATTGATTCCTTCTCGCTGCTCTGTAGGAATTGCTAATAGCAAGATATATAAAGGTACTCTTTGTAACAGAACCCAGATAGATACCTCCTAGATCCTCAAAAGGAAAACTTAGAGACCAACATAGCTCTCTGCAGTTGCCTAAAATGTTGCTGTAGGAGAAAAGGGCAGACCCAGTGAGGGTGGGGATCAGAGCCAGGCCTGAGGGGTAAAAGAGTTGGGAAAATTAAAGTAGGTTCTTTCAGGAGCAGGCTTTTCTGACTAAAAAGCTGCTTATGTGGAATGGGCTGTCAGGGTGGGGGAGGGGTCCACGTCTGGAATATGGAGAGGAAAGGGGATTAGACACACTCTGTAGATTCGTGCTGTCTGCCATTCCTCGGCCAGTATTAATCCTGCTATCTGGGCCAGGACTTACTCTCTTTAAGCATTAGGTTCCTCATCTGGAAAGTAGGAATAAAAATGAACAATCAAAAGACTAGATGAAGCTATGAGTCATCTAGTATGTTTCAACCAAGCACTAAAGAAAATTTTCCAGTGTTCAGAGCTGCCCCCACAGAAGAGTCTAGCAGTGATCTTCCTGGCAATGGAATTATTAGACAGTAGGTGGTTAGATTTGCTTGCTGATTTGTACTTGATTGTTTCTTTGTTTTTAGTATGAGAAGAGTGTTACAAAGAAGCTAATTACAGAGGTGAAGGCAGATGTCAAAGAGCAGACTAATGACACATTACTCCTCATGCATAAGATATAAGAGGAGCAAATACTTGGCAAGAGCTCGAGAGGGCAGCCGTCGGAGAGGGCTGCTTCACAGGGTGAGCTGTGGTGGTCAGTGGAATAACAGAGGTGATACAGAGAGAGAGATCTCTAGGCTTCCCTCCTCCTCCCCCTTGGTGGAAGCCATCCAGCAACCAGAGTCCAAGCAGACCCACTGATCCAGACTGTGTGACGAGCCTTGCAGTGTGCAGAGCTCAGTGGAGAAGCACAGAGAGCGAGTCTGACAGGGGTTGGGTGACACAGCCCCACACTCCTAAGCACTCATTTGCCCACAGTGTGCAGGACTCTGGCCTGTCTCCCTCCAGTCTAACATCAGGATCTAGACTCAAGCCACTGCTCTCACCTGTGTCTCATCTTCAGGCCTCCTCAGCCTCAGACCCAAACCTCTCGTGTCTTAAATCAGACTTATTGAGGTATAATGTACATTCTGAAAACTTACGTGTTATGGGTGCCATCCTGTGAATTCTTTCAGACCACAGAGCTGTGTGACCAGCAGCGCAGTCAAAAGAGAGGACACATCCGCCCTTCCAGAAAGTTACCTCTTCTCATTCTTATATTCTTCTCCCCTCCACTTGGTAGTCTCATGCACTGCTTTTGAGAAATGTAGTAGAGAAGCAATTTATTTACTGAATTCATATTAGGAATTACCTTAATAATGTCCAGGACCTAAAATACTGAAGTGTCTTTGAGAAAATTTTAAGATATAGTTTAAAATTCAAAATACTAGAGCCAGCAAAGGAAACATGATAGAATTTTCTATAATTTATCTTCTAAGGCTCAGCAGCCAAAACCACAGCACAATGGCACAAATGTACATTCATGTCCTGCTACCCTGTTCATGGACCTTCTCATGCAGACATTTCCAACAGTGATGTAATTCCCATCCTCGTCAAGCCTGTTACAGTTGTACTCTTTTTGTATCAGTGTGTTCTTGCCTTTATCATTTATTTGCTATCACAAGTGGCACATTTTTAAACATCTTTGTGCCTCTGCACTGTTTTCCCCTTTTGGCTGTTTTGGGGAGGGTGTATTCTACTAAGAGAGACTCCTGGGTGACAGGGTGTGAACAGCTCAAAGCTCTAGTTGTGTCTCTTGAGAAGGACAGCGCTGAACTCCAGGCCCCCAGCCAGCTATCTGGGCATCCAGTCTTCCCAAGGTCCTGCCAGCTGAGGAGTTTGAGTTCAAGCTTGAGCCAGTCGATATAACTGGCCAGAAATTGGGGGAGTGGGGTTACAACTGGCTCTGAGACCCAGAGAAGCTGAAAGACCTTCAGCCAAGAGGAAACTACCTTCCACCTACCCTTATCCCAATCAGTTATTTTTTGAGAGCTTCACTAAAATGTCAGTCAGATAAGCTCCTATAACACTCTCACACTAAGCCAAGAATCCAGTTATTGACATGGCCTGGGGTACTTTGCACAACTGCAACTGAATGATTACATCATTGACTGTTTAACATCTGTCACCGCTGCTAGACTGAAAACTCTGTGAGGGCAGAAACAATCTTTGTCATGCTATGTCATAGCCACAGCTTCTTGTGCCTGGGTTGGGCATGATCTTGCAGGTGTGCTCAGCACAAGTTTGTTGCAGGAGGCAAAGGAGGAGAGGCTATTGGGACCAGAACTAGCAGATGTTGCCAGGCAGGGAGTGCAGGAAAAGAAAAAGGAAAGAAAAGAGGCTCAAAGTTCTTGAAAACATCATAGAAAGTCCAGGTGGTATGAGGGTGAACAATGGCCCTAGAAGCCACAAGAGGGAAAGCCAGGAAACAAACACTAGAAGTGGCTCCTGAAATACACTCTGTGCTGGGGACAGACCTGGCTCTGGGCCTCACCTGTTCCTGATTACACTAGGACACTAAGCAGGGACTCTGCTCCTGCTAAGCCTCAGTTTCCTGGCCTATAAATATAGACAGCAGACTGTTATAGGGGTGAAATGACTATCAGGTATCTAACTCTGGTTAGAAAAGCTACTTCCATGTGCAGTGTGTCTTCTTCTTGCCCCTGACCAACAAATCACCTTGAAATTGAGAGGCAAGCAGCTCTGGAGTCTGGAAATGTCTTAAGAATGAAAGGATGGCATTTATCAGTGTATGCTGTAGGATACAGCAGAGGCCTCAGAGGACAATCCCTTCTCCAGGCTTTCCAGGCCTTGCCTAGGGTGGTTTCAAAGACCCTGGAAGCCAGAATAGGCTATGTGATCCGGAAGTGGCTGCAGTGTTGCCTGGGCTGATCCTTCTGCTTTACCCCACCCAACTTGATTTTACAGATTGTTACCATCCTTGGAAGGAATTTATCCCCCAAGTCTTATTTTTATCCCAGACTAATTACTGTGTAATAACATAATTTAATTGCTCTTATGTGGAGAGAGAGAAAGACAGGTTCCTTGGTGGCTGTTCCTTAGCTCTATAAATACCTAACATTTGTGGCAGGGGTGTCATTAAAGACAGGGCCATACTTAGGGCACCAGGGCCTGGGACAGAGGTCGAGACACAGACCTCAGCTACTGTCCATTGTAGGAAATAAGAGGGGCTGGAGAGAGAGACCAGTGAGAGAAGAGATGGTAACAAGAAGCACAATGTTCTTCTCTTCTCAGTGCTTCCTCCTCTCAGTATAGCAGCAAAACCGTAACCAAACAGCTTCGTCCTCCTCAGGACAGCAGTCCAGTTTCCTAGCAAAAGCACAGACCTGAAGCCAATGAGCCACGCACTCCAGCCCCTGTGTAGATGTCATTTTTAATCTCAGTCTTGATTTCCTCATTGGGAAAATAGCAATTAATATCTAAGTGGTACATTGAGGCCTCCTTGAGGGGACACTGGCATGGAGTCCCTGGAGTACAGTGCGTGGCCTTGAGTGGGCACTGAATGTGCATAGCTGCATCCCCTGAGGTGTAAAAGCCTCTTGGGCCCAGCACAGAGGGCCATCCCAGTCTGCAGACATCCATGTAGGCGGGATCCAGGGAAGCTGCTTCTCCATGCTTGGGTTTGACAGGGCGGAAGCATCATGCAGCCTGTGTGTGGGACTGTGTGCTGAGCTGCCAGCAGCATTCCTGCCTTTGAGTCATCCAGAGGTTCCAAGACAGATGTGCAAGGAGCTCCCAGCCATTCCAGGCAAATGATCAAAGGGTGCTCCCTGGTTTACACCAAAGGGCGCAGCAATTCATCCTAACCAAGAAGATCATATAAAACTTCCACAGATGAGAATTAAGTTGTGTCTTATACTGGTACAAATCCCCATTATGGAGTGCAATCATGATGTGTATATTTAATGTACCAATAAAGATAATAAAAAAAAAACTTCCACATGACCTGGAGCTTTGAAATCAGGTAAAATATCACAAGACAAGAGGAATGGCTCTCTGAAAGAGGCCCACCTGCACAAAGGCAGAGAGCGGCAGCAGAAATGCTGGGGATTTTTGACACCTCTGTTAGAAGAGTGATCATTAAAGTGTCCTTCTGTGCATTTGACCCTTTCTGGGTCTCAAGGTCTATTCTACTACCGGCTTTGAGTGTGAAATTACAGAAATCCCAAAGATTGCAAAGGACCCCGGCTGCCCATCACCTTACAAGAGAGGCTGCACTAGGCAAGGGCAGTGTATATTCTTGCCTTTGTGTGAGGCCTTTCATATCCATCAGTCCACTCTGGCAGCGTGTACACTAAATAGAGTTATTGACTGCATTTCCATAGGTAGAAGCCAAGGCTCACAGCAGCTCAATAATTTGTACATCTAGAATGGCCGGTAGATAATAGGCCAGGACCCAGAAACCACATTTTCTGACACCATGGAGGCCATTCTGCCTCCAAGTGTCATTGGTCCCAAGCCTGAAGCTCAGAGCAAAGGAGGGACTTGCTGTCTGTCTGGGGCTCTCAGCCTCCCACAGCAGGTCTGACCCGAGGTGACAGAGAGGGCAGCTCACACAGACAAGGTGAACCACACGCCAGGTGGTTACTGCCCTGGGTGTCACCTGTGTCTATGCACTCACTCTCATCAACCATCTTCCCTTATCCACTAACTACTTGTCACTCATCGTTCAAGCACAGTGGGTTTTTTTATTTCTGTTTTTACAGATGAGAAATTGAGGCCCGAGAAGGTGAGACTACGTCACTAGTCAGGGGGAGAGCCAGCATTCCCTGAGGAGTCTGTTTTCTTCCCACTGCCTAGGACAGGGGAGCCCTGGGCTGGTCTCCTCAGCTGAATTTCTGACAGGCCCAGGAGCTGCTTGCTAAAGAGAAACAGACTTTCTTATGAAAGGCAAATTAACACTCGCGTGCCCTCTGCTGAGCACTGTGCTTGAATGTGACTGTGGTTTGTGCCCAACGTGCTTCAGCAAACAGAAGTCCTGGGTGACAGTGAGCCACTGCATAGCACTAGCTCCTCATAGAACCGGAGTCCACTCTTCAGGCTACATCCAGGATTAGTAGGTTGTCACCAAGTAACACTTCACTTTGGAGAAAGACCTTCCTGCTGTTGTGTGGCAGGCAGATAGATTCTTCATGCCTTTGAGCTTGGAGTTAGATTTTGTTCACAGCCTATTGTGGGGAAAGAAGAAAAAGTTCCAGGATCACTAATTATGCTGTGGCCTCTATTTTATCACATTGTCCCAAATTTTACCACCTTGGCCATCTGTAAACGCTACATATGACCTGTTCCTCAGCCTCTTGTGTCCCAGACTCTATGTGTCTGTGAACACACACATGTTGCCGCCCCACTGTACATGCAAAAAAGGTGTTTGGAAAGAATCAGAATAGGAGGGTAGTAAGGCTTTACATGACAATTTAGGTACAAGTAGCATTTTTCTTTCCCTCAAAATTGGAAAATTACAATTTATGTCCCCTAACTTTCCTGCAAGACATTAGGTCTGTTAAATAGTACTGTCCATACACTTAGTTGCATAGTTCTGAGACTGTGTTGATAGTATCACATATACATTTTGCATCAGTCTGTCTATGAAACAGGCTGCATTAAGTAAGAATATTCAAATGTTTTTCCTTTCATTAACTATTAAGCAATGTAATAATAATGATATAGTTTCAATACACTTTATAATTTATAAAGAACCTTCATTAATCTGTACAAGGATCTGAGAGATGGTTTTATATTATTTCTATTTAATAATGATAATGATTAATTTCTATTTATTATTTTTTCTATTATTTCTATTTAATTTCTATTATTTTCTATTTCATCTGTCTGTATAGATGAAAAACTAAGGATCAGAGTGATTAAGTGACTTATCAGCTGATAGAAGATAGTAAGGGCCAGAGGTGGGCACCTAATCTCTCTCTCTCTCTCTCTCTCTCTCTCTGTGTATGTGTATGTGTGTGTGGTGTTTTGTGTATGTGTATATATGTACACAACTTTTTCACTAAGTAGAAGGTAGGATGAGGAAACCAGTAAGAGAGTAGACACACCAAAAGGGTAGTGCCTGTGGGAGAAGTATGAAATAACAGGAAGGGCCCACAGCAGAGGCCATAATGCCCTGGGAGTGTACTAGAAGTCTTTCCAGGAGAAATATTACAAGCAGACCATGAAGGATGGGACAGTCTGTTTTTAAAAAGGAGGAGGAAAAAATAAAAAGAAGAAGCTGGTGGCCATTCCAGAAAAAGAGCATTATAGGGCCGGGGAATTAGCTCAGTGGTTCTGGCGCCTGTCTTGCAAGCGCAAGGACCTGGGTTCGATCCCCGGTAACCACATAGTATACTGGGTGTGGAGACTCATGCCCAGCAGCAACCAGTACCACACACCACAGTGCCCGGCGTGGTGGCTCACGCCTGTAATACCAGCACTCGGGAGACAGAGGCAGGAGGATTGCTGTGATGTGGGTTTGAGGCTGAGCTCAGAGCCAGCCTGAACCACAAAGTGAGACCCTGTCTCAAAAAAACAACAACAACAACAACAACAAAGAGCATTATAAGGACAAAAGCAGGGAGGCTAGTCAGGCATTTGTACCAAGGGAGACTCCTGAGTAAGAAGAAGTGGACCCTCAGGTGTGTGCCTGCGAAGCCCTGAAAATGCTCTTTTTCATTCATTTCTGTTCTGAAAATATATTACCTCAAGTGCCATTTTTCATGGAAATATTCCCAAGAAAATTTGAGCCATAACAAGGGATCATAGGAGAGTCAGACTGACAATTTATTCACATCTTTGTGATTTACACACACACGTACATACACAAAGCAGTGTAGTGGAGTAGTCAGAACACATTGAGATCATCTGGATTTGACTCATATCTGAAGGCTGTTTCTTTCTCTTGTTAAATGGAAACCTGGAGCAAGTTGTTGGACCTCTTTGAGCCTCAGTTTTCTCATGTTGGAAATGAAGGTAACAGGAATACCCACTTCAGAGTTTTGTGAGGATTCAGTTGAAATGTAGAATATTAAGAGACCAAGGGGTAAAACAGGAGGATTTATCCCAGAATTTTAGGTACATGCCAAGTTGGCAGACTAATGTCCTAAGGCCGAGCCCAGAGCAAAGAAAAGACTCCAGTCTTATTCATTGGTCAGAGGAGGATGGGTCTTTCTAGTGCTGAGAAACTTGGGGTGGGAGGAGATTACAGAATTGAGACAAAGCAGTTGAAAGCAATTAATCATGCATGTGATGATAGCCTTGTAATTTAACCTTGAAAGAAGACAGAGCCTTGTGCATCATGTGAGAAGAGTGTCATAAACTTTGTTTACAGGGTCATAGTTGCCAGTTTTATCTATACCAGAACAAGAAGTTATAGCAGGGGAGGAAGTCCAACTGGAGGGGGATGCCCAAGGCTTGGCAAAGCTTGTTTTTCTCTAAGTCCTGTTTTAATGGTGTTTATAAGCACTCAGCACAGGGTTAGCACAGTCTAGCATCCAGTTAATGACATGGCTGTTGTACACATTGTCACTATCATCAGCATCAGCGTGGTGCCTGGAATTCTCTGCTGTTTTACATTTTCAAAACAAGAGGTTGGAAGTATATAGGAGATATAACAAAAAAAAGGGGGGGTGAATGTTTAAGTTAGAAAAATAACTGTTATAGTAAAAGGACATATTGCGATTAATCCCACTCAAAATACTCTCCTTTGCTTCAAACATACTTACCCCATCATTCTTGCCACCTTCTGAAGCAGTTCTAGAAGTTCTCTTTTGTGTCTTCAGTTGTGCTGTCATGCCTGCCTTGATATCCTAAACCCAATCAAAATGTATGTCCTTTATAGTCATTTAATTTAAGAGAAGAGCCAAATGTCACTCGGTGCCAGGACTGGTGAATGAAGAGGACGAGGACACATCATAATGTTTTTACATGTATATGTTTCTATTGATGGCACTTGGTAGCAACATTCACTGTATTGTTAATCACACTTTGCTAAGACACTCACAAAAGAGAACTTCTAGAACTCCTGCAGAAAATGACAAAGATGAGGAGATGAATGTGTTCAAAGCAAGGGGTGGATATTTTGAGGGAAATTAATAGCAATGTGTCTTTTACTGTAAGAAATCTTTCAGATTTTCAGCATTAACTCTATAGTTTCAAGGGCATTCACGTCTGTCAAGCACCTGGCTCTGCACACAGACCAGGGCAGGGAGGTGGGAAGGCACCACGCTGCCTCAAAGGGCTGAAAATGATAGAAAGGGGAGGATCCCAGGAAGCTGGAGGGAAGTGAGGAGGGAAATCAAACATTCTGCCCTGTGAGATTTTAAAGCACTCTTTCAAAATGCTTCTCATTATGGAGAAATATTATCCTGAGTTACTAATCCAGTAGCAGGCTCCCCATTATACTGTCTGTCCTCATTCCTCGCAGTAAAGTAAATGTTCCAGAGGGAAAAGGCCTATCCTAATAATATATACACAGATTAAAACTCCATCTGAGGTGCAGTGGAGAGCGCCTCCTAACTGACTTTGATCACGGAAAAATTCAGTTATGTGGTTGGTGTGCTGAAGGAAATCCGGAAATGGAAGGGTTGGCATGGAGCAACAGTATGTATTCTAGTAGCTACAGAAATTGACTATAGGAGCAAGCATCTTTTCCTTCCATGAACTCTGGAGACTAACCCACCCCATGCTCTTCTTGTACCTTACTTGATTTCTGGTCAAGCAAAAAGAGGGTGTGCCCCAGAGAGACTGGTCCTGGTTAAGTCTGAACACCTGCATATAGAGATAGCTTAGATGGGTGTAGGGACCACATGATATGCATGTTATAGTGGAGTGCTGTCGAAAGCAAAAAGGTTCAGCATCCCTTCCTTAGATAAGCTTGTGATTAGAGCTGATGCTTGCATGCAAGTCCCTGGAAGAAAAGCATCTAACTGTAGCAGAGCTCTGTGCCAGGCTTTCCCACGCTGGCAAAGTGACAGGACGTCCCCAGAGCCAGCACTATGCGTCGTGCTGCCTGAAGGTGGCGCCGAGCAGCCTCCCGCAGCGGAGCATCTGAAACAGGCCCTTGGGTCTCTGATCCCCCGATGATGAGTGAAGCCAAGCAAATGTAGAACATATGGAAGAAGTTCAGCCTGGGCAGATTAACCACTTAGCAAGACCCTTCCTCAAAATAAAAATAAAAAGGGCTGGGGATGTAGTACCATGTGAAGGCCCAGGATTCGGTTCTCAGTGCTACCATACAATAAAAATAAAAATAAGAGCAGATGGTGGGCATCCACTGGGTTTAGGTAAGTCCATATTGAAGGGTCAGTCCCTGAGTGTTTGCGCCATTGGCAGGGATCTCATAGAAGCCACTCTTGTTCTGATCAAGGCCACATCAGAAGCCTGTCCCAGGCTTCTGTGTCAACATCTCAACAGCTTAGGATGTGGAGCTGCTGGCCTGCAATCGTGGTGCCTTGGTTTTCTGACATCTAGAATTAGATTAATAGTAGCTACTTTGTAGCTCTGTTGTGAGATAGCTAATCTTAAAAATGGAGTTAATCAAAGTATCTGCCTCTAGGAGATGTTCAAATGACATTATGAATGTGACTCCTCCAGCATTTTATCAAGCACAGGAGAAAATTGTAAGTGAAAGCTGTTGATGTTTTAATAATAATCCTTAGGATGTGTTCTTTCTTTTCTCCTCTTCCTTACTCCTCTGGGGGGAGAGGTAGAAATCATAATCCCCTCCCCAATGGAACCTGTCCTGGGGTTCATGTCCTTACTGTAGTGCCCTAGCACTGACTCCATCTAGGAAGCTATGCTGGACAGAATAAAAGAACAGCTCTGCATTCCTGTTCTCTGAGAGTTTCCTGCTGTGACTTAAGAACAGGACCACTTAGTTGAAAGAGCTCAGAACTAGGAGTCTGAAGATGTGGGCTCAGCTCAGGCCCCAAAATGTACTGATCAAGGCACATTCTCCTCATCTGTGCTGTAGGGGAGTTGGAGATGAAAAGCCTATGTAGCCATTTCCCCCAACACGATAGCAAAAGCTCAAGCCCCTCCATTTCTCCAGGAGTGTTAGGTCCTGACTTCTCTTTCTCAGGAAAAGCCTTGGTACAACATAAAGATGGCCTCGATCGTGATGATAAGGCTACCAGCTGATAGTGTAGCACTTTAGTAAATAGTGCTACCGTGAGGCCATGAGACACATCATCACCCATCATCTCCTCAGAGGTGGCCACACTGTCACCATTGTATGAATGAGAAAGCAGAGTAAAGCAGTCTCACTGTTGGGACATTAGAACCAGAGAACGCACACAGGTCTGTGTGTGGCTGCCGACCACTGGGCTTCGGGGTCATTTTCCTCACTGTAGAATCAGCACAAAATCCAGAGTCCAGGAGGCAGAGGTCAGAGCACTGGGCTGAGGCTACTACAAAGACTGGAGTGAGGTGGCCAGTCCCTAAATTAGTGTTATACAGAGAAGTCTCGGGAGAACTTGCTGCATGGAAGGTATACCTGGCAAAGACAGTTGTCTTACTCTGTAATTGCCAATAGCTGTTTATTCTGTTCCCATTATTACGCTGCAGGTCCTGTTCCCCTGCATGTTACTGACCAGTTTTGGGTGTCCTCCAGTTAAACAGACATTACTCCTGCATACTGAGGGTAGGTGCACCTGTTTCCCACTGTTTATTCTGACTCCTGACTCTGGCTATATAGATCGCTGAGCCTCTGCCTGAGAATCTTGCAAAAGGTCTCTTGGACCACCACATGCCACAGTGCAGAACAATGACTGGTGTTGCCAGAGTCCATTCTCCAGAAAGTATTTAATTTGGAAATGAGACACCATCGCCCTGATTGCTACAGTCAAGTTTATCCAGAAACAGAAGGAAAAATAGTACATTTCCTTGATTTAAAATTAGTCCCACGTAGTCACCAGTGAGATTCTGTCAGGCTCCTTTATAGCAATTCTGCTTTTAAAAGCTGTTTTATCTACTGGGCAAATATCTCTTGTTCCTGCACCTGAAGTCTGTCAACACATGGAAACTGGAGACCAGCATAAAGAAATGCACCGGCAGTGCACCCGGAGAGTTATGGAGAGTATAGAGAAAGAAGGTGATATAACTGAGCACGTTTAAATACATTTTTCAGTGGATTCGGCGTTAGAGAAGTTGGCAATAATGACAATGAGGGTGACAGTTGCCATTCATTGATCTACTGCATTGTTCTAGGCAAATCACACGTATTACCTCATTTAATCCATGGAAATAGCTATTATTATCTTCATTTCGCAGATGAAGAAGCTGAAGTCAGAGAATCTGAGACTTGGCTCTGTGCCGGGAAGCTGGCCAGTGACCATGCTCGGGAGGTCTGGAGCAGACTGTTACCTGCCATTAGATTCTGCCTGTAGAAATGTTGGTTATTTGTACTTCTATGGCAGTCCAGGTGTGAAAAGTCAGAGACTCTCTATTTTATCCCTGAGAAGAAAGCCTCTTAGGACAACCAATTTGGCTGTGCCTTAATTTTTAAATTTTAATTTAATGTTAGCCATCGTGACGCATCAGTGCTAAGATATAGCGGAAGGGAGTTCCAGTGTGGTTGGTCACTTTCTACCTTTGTTTCTTGGAGCAAGTCACGGAGCTTCTCTGAGCCTTCGGTGTCTTTGTTCGAGCTTCACGTAACAGTTGGCTTGAGACAGTGATCCGTCTGCCCTGTGCCACTTCCCTGGTATCTGACATGACAGATGCTGCAAGTCAGGACCTCCTTCCTCTGCTGTCATCCTTCTCGTCTACCTGTCCCACCCGAGACTTAGCTGTAGAACTTCCTTTTTAATGTAAAACAATGCTAAAGTGCATTCGGAAGCTAGCAGACAAAATGTATTCATAATCCTACCACTGTAATTCAAAGCCATAAAGTCATCTTTATGTAGTTCTATACAGGTTTTTTTTTTTTTTCCATGTGTATACCTAGCTTTACAGAGATGCTGTCAAAAAAAACAACCAAGTTTGTGTCCTGCTTCCCTCCCCCTTAACATAATATCTTAAGCATTTCCCTCTTTGCTGTTGTCATAGTTATTTTTTATGATCACCTCATATTCCATCTAGTACCTGCGCCATAATTTAACTCTAAGTCATTCTCCTATTTTTAGACAACTAAGTTGCTTCCAGTTCTTTTTCTGTAAAGTCGCAATATGCGTCTCTGTCCATAGCTCTTGGTTTAGGACTCTGTGAATGCCGTGGCTTTGAAGCAAATACAAGAATACAAGCTGGGCAAGGAAAGCCTGTTGTTCTCTGTTGTTTTGCCTTTTTTATTTTCTTCATTAAAAGATCATAATTCAAGTACTCCAGTGACTTCAATTTTATAGAAATGACTTTATTAAAAAAAAAATCTGAGCACTACTATAGAACAGAAAGATGAGTAGCTATGTGCTTGGCTTGGTTCCCACTGCCTCTTGCAATCAAAACTACCAGTCGGATCAACAGTTCCTTGTGGGGTACAGCAGTCTCTAGTCATCTCCTAAAGCCACTAGCTAAAAATGCAACTTGGTTCCTCCATTCCGTCTCTGGAACAGTGCTTCGTGACAGCAGCAGGAATTCTCCTGTTCTCACATAGGCGACACCTACATCATGATTTTGCTAATTGCCTCCTGCTGGCCGGGTGCGGGGTGGCCCTTCAGTGTCTGCAAGTCTGTGGAGCCTTTCTTAAAATGTCAAGGTGGAGCGTGCACTTTCTGAGTCATCTCTCCTGTCTCACTGGGCAGGAAAAGGCAACCAGTAAATGTCAACTGTGGGATCTGATTGACCAGAGTTGAGGGAATCAGAATTTCCCCACCCTGGCTCTGAGCTTTTGGAAATCATTAACATTTCCATGTGGTGATCCTGTGAACTGCTACCTTCTCTCAGCCTTTTTCTGAACTCTTTAGCTTTTTTTTTTTTTTTTTTTTTTTTTTTTTTTTTTTTTTAACCTTTTCATTGAATTACAAAGTAGTCTAAGGGAAAGCAGTGATCGAGCTTCTCATCTAGGTCATTCCTGGTACACTAGAGCAGTTTTGCACTGTGTTATAAATTCACACCACGGGGTGTCATGTAGGTAGTCCCGTGGTGTCTTTGGTGGTGGGTGGTTCCTATTAATTCTTCAGAGAAGGAAGAGTATAGTGATTCTAATTTACATTGTTTGCATGGTCCGGTTCATCCTTAACAGGCCACGAGAACCATTTATATTTCTTAGCATTTTCATTTTCTTAGCTTTTCCTTTTTCTTTTTTTGATGCATAGCTGTTGCTTCCAAATCTTTTGGCTAACATGCATATACTGCTTCACCCGGCTTTGAAGGATGGTTGCTGTGGGCCAGGGAATATTTATGATCAGTATCATTTGCCTCCCTCCCAAAAACTTATTTCAGCCTTTTGATGCTGATAGCTTTATGTTGACCGTATTTTGTTTCCAATTAAAGCAAAATATGGGAAAGAGAAAATGTGGCTTGGGAACACAGGTGCCCAAGTTTGGTGTTGCAGCTCTGTGATCCTGCGTAACCAACTTTACCATTCTGAATAAATCAAAATGTCTCACTGTGTCTCAATTTTTATTCCAGTTCCATTATACACATGCTCTGTTGTTTTTTCAACCTACCATTAGTAGAGATAAAATTAAATAATATAAATAAAGCATTTACACCCAGATGACATTAATTTTTATGTTACTGTTGTTATTCAGAGGACTCTAAAGGACAAGGTGGTCCCTGGGCTTGTTGTTCTAAGGACTGACCTGGCTGAGATTGGACACATCCTTTGTGGAAAGGAGACTACTATTGTCCTCTCCCTGGC
The DNA here is from genome assembly GCA_004026965.1 of Petromus typicus. NCBI lineage: Eukaryota > Metazoa > Chordata > Mammalia > Rodentia > Petromuridae > Petromus > Petromus typicus. Next base: position 26,010 of record PVIR01001627.1, on the reverse strand, counting down.
CCCATCCCATCACCTAAGAATGTGAAATCACCACTGGCCAAGCAACACAGCAGAGAGAATTCCGGGGCCACTAGTATGACTTACATTTAAGAGCCCAGGCTACAGAATGAGGTTCCTTTGATTTGGGGTTTGAGCTGACATTACTCTTCTAATTCCACATCTCAGAATCTTGGCCTCATCCACTTCTTATCTGTTTGCACCAGCCATTTCTCAGCCAAGCCTTGGTGACCTGGGGTCACTTACCCACCCACCAGCCTCTAAAGTATTTTCTGGATGTCTCAGAGCTGGATCCAGAGCTTTGATTCCCAAGTGGCTTTCTGGGGATTCTTTTTCACAAGTCACAGCGACCACCCACCAGCTTCACAGCTGTGTGGCCCACCTGGTTGAGGGGAAGCAAAGAGGAAAGACACCACATTCTCTTCCCTGCTGTGACTTCCTGCTTGTTACCTTCCCCTGGGACTCAGGCTCGGAATTACCTTCACTGGCCACAAAACTCTCCCCTCAAGTTGGGTTGTTTTTCTGTTCCTTCATGTGCTTTTTGTTTTTAAGCAAGGACTTGCTTCTGCACCTTCTTAACAATAAGAGAAAGTTCTGCCAATAAAAATGTTTCTCTTTGCCAGGCTGTGAGAGTTCCATTCATTCTGAGATTCGTTAATTCTCATGATCTTTTAGCAAAACAGCACTCTTGCACAGTTAGATGAGACAACTAATTCTAATGGAGAAAGAAGTGCTGCTCATTTAAGTGCATACATCTGAGTTGTCAGCAATTCACACAAGTTCTCCGTTAGCTTGGAGCTGCCAATGTATAGATTAAAACAGTAAGAAGATGAGCAGAAATGTGAGCTAATTCAACCTCGGAAATAGCGGTTTCCCTTCTTCCAGGCAAATAAAGGGTTTCATTCTTATGATCATCAGCTACTCAGAGAAAGTGAAGAACAGTGTAAAACACCTTACACAGTACCCAGTATTTAAAAAGTCCTCAGTAAACATCAGCTCCTAGTGTCGTGATTGTCAACAGCACAAATATAATGGGTAGAAAAATACAACAGTCATACAAATGCAGAGTTCGCAAGGCAGTGTGCCACATACTGCCTCCTTTATGCTGCAACTGTTTGCAGTCAGATTAATACTCCCAGGAAGTGGCTGGTAAGATTCTTACCACTAGTTCTGTATCACAGTCACCGGAGAGAAAGCAAAAGGTTATTCTCACTGCTGTGGCATGGACGGCCTGAATCAAATGTATGCACACCCCCTCACTGGCTGGTGCTTGGACCTGAAGTCAGAAGTATGTGCCCAATGCCTTGGGCACCTCTGTAGTTTTTTTTAATTCTGTGTGTTTGTGAGAGAGAGAAAGAGATGTGAATGTAGTCACACAAGCGCCCTCCCTAAACAGCTGTCTGTGACATCTCTCGTCACCTAGGGCCAGGTTACACAGCAGCCTCTACTTCATAGACTCCTATATTGCTGCCTATAAAGAGACCTTAAAAGCCATAGAAGCTCTTTGATGTATGGAGGGTATGCTCTCTTTGCAATGCCTACTTTGCTGATGCCACAAGATGAGAGGCACCACTACAAGACAGGTGTAGCTGGGACCTCCAAGCCAGAGAAACAAATAAGGCACAGTCTCCGGAAGTGAGCAGGTCAAGATTCTAGTCTAGACTCCACCAGTGGTCACCTATTTCACCTTGCCTAGGTCTACTGCTTTTGTATCTTTGTCTTTTCCTTTGTAAAAGGGGATTCTTTTTTTTTTTTTTTTTTTTTTTTTTTTTTTTGAGACAAAGTCTTGCTTTGTAGATCAGGCTGGCCCTGAGCTCATTATGTAACCCAGAGGAGGCTTTAACTCACAGTAATTCTCCTGCCTCTACCGACCAAGTCTTGGGATTATAGGTGTGAGCCATCACGCACAACATTGTGGTATGTGGTACTGGGGACAGAACTCAGACTTGCTCTTGTCCACTAGATGCCAGAACCACTGAGCTAAGTCCCCAACCCCTAAAATGGGATTCATAATAGTTTTTAGAATTGTTGTTGAAAGTTATAAGAAATATTGCTTTTATACTTCAGAAAATGCCTAATATATGGTAAGTGCTCATATATGATAGTTTTATAATTATAGTTTTAACTTTCTTACTTTCTTGTTTTTCATTGAGATGTAACACTTGTACATCTTTATGTAGTACAGTTTGCTAATTCAATATATATATCCAATGCATCCTTAGCAAATCACAGTAATAAACACACCCACACCTCAAGTGTTCATCACGTTTATACATTGGGAACTTTAACCTTCTGAGCATTCACATCTGTATACTGAGTCCAGTACATTGCTATAAGGATTGGACATAATGTATACAATGTCCCGCGCTGCCTGTTGGTGAGTCCTTGGTAACGTAATTACTACAGGCCTTCTGTCTCTAGACCTTCCTACATTTCTGGGGCCTCCTAAGAGCCAGTCATCCCTTCCTTTGGTCTTTGTCCTTGGAAATCCAGAAGTAATCTATCAGATACACTCGTGCATATGGCAATTTTTCTTCCAGAAAAATACAGTTTCCTCACTCATTTTTATGGTTCTGTACGATTTTTTAGATGGATGTAACTAATTTAGCCCTTTATCAGTGGACTGCTTTAAAACATTTTGCTATTACAAATTATGTGGTGGTGAATAACCTTATATGTTCATCTTTAGTATGTGTGTGAGTATATGTAGAGGACAGATGCTGAGAATTGAAGGGTAAAGGGTATGTGTATTTTAAATTTTATAGCTTTTATCAAAAAGCATTTTATGCTCACACTGGCAAAGTATAAGAGTACTTGCTTCCCATTCTCTGTCAGTAGAGTATATTTTCATCCTTTTGTATCTTTGCCAAACCATATGTGAAAAATAATATTTCAGAGTTCAACTTTAATTTCTTTCACTATGCATGATGTCAAGAATCTTTTCATATGATTAAGAGCCACTGGTATTTCTGATTCTCTGTAAACTGTCTATTCTTATCTGTGCTTATTTTCCTAAGGAGCTGTTGGACTTTGCTCATTGTTTGTAGAAGCTATTTTTATATTAAGAAAATTAACTGTTTGTGATACAAGGGACAATTTTCCTTCTAGATTATCTTTTAAAGCAAAAGGCCAAGACTTCCTGAAACTCTTCCCTTCAATCTCCCTCCTATCTCCACCAGACTGTACACCCCTGGAGGGCTGAGTCCCAGCCCCAACCACTCTGTTGTCCCCACCTGCAGTACAGGGCCTGCACTGAAAAAGCTCTCAGCCGGCCTGTTGTTGAACTGAAGTGAATGTGTGTGTCCCCTATCCCACCCACCCTTCCCTTATGGCTTGGGAGTTCCAGTTCCTCCTCCATCAGAAAAAGATGACTTTTCTCATTGCTCACCACAGCCATGCACCTGTTTGGCCTAAACTGGCACCTGCAGCCGATGGAAGGGCAGATGTATGAGATCACGGAGGACACAGCCAGCAGCTGGCCTGTGCCAACGGACGTCTCTCTGTATCCCTCGGGGGGCACTGGCTTAGAGACCCCTGACAGGAAAGGCAAAGGAGCCACAGAAGGTAGGGTTGCTGCGTTGTCTGTGTCGTGAGTCCTCTGTGTCTCCTCCGAACCAAGGAGACATCCATCACACGCGTCCTGTGCCTGGCTCACAACTCCATGCTCTGGCGCTTCCATCATCCCTCTGCAATCCACACCAGCTGCACATCTACCTGTGTCTTCATTGCAGTTTCTTGTCACTGTGAACTCAGAGTGGGGCTCAGCAGGGTCTCATTCCACGCCTCAGGAAGCATGACAGGTGCTCACATTGCTGAGGCAGCCATCTTCATGTGGGGTCAGGACGTGCACTTCCGGGAACTACCCGGGAGGACTGGGCACATGCGCAAGGGAGACGTGGTGAGAGTAGATGGTTTATTGTGATGGAGGGGTGTTTAGACCTTGGGGGTTAATGAATCAACCACTTCAAATCACTCACATGACTTGCAAATCCCGTGACCTAAAGCAAGTCACGTAATGTCTCTGTGCTCTTGTTTCCATGTGTTCAATAATTACAATAATCATTAGTGTCTGTACAGCGTGTTTGTTTCACAGCTTTTTGTCAAGAGTATCTCACTTCACATTTAATCCTCACAGAAATGTGAAGTAAGCATAAGTATTTATGCTCAAAAAACAAAGGGTTACCTTAAGTGATAACCAGTCACACGAACAGTAAATGGCAAAGCCTGGACTATGAGCCCAGGGCTGTGACTCCAGGCTTTTTGCTCACTCCATCAATTTTCCCACCTGACCCAGCCCACAGGTACAGGGCCATGAAGCAGAAGCAACTGTGAAACCCTGTTGTGTGTTGGGAAGAGAGCAATTTCTTACAGTGGCAGGAGTGGTGGAGGTGTTTGGGGGTATGGCATTCTTAAATGGGAATCCAGGACCCTGTTCTGAACCTTGAAGGGTATTTCTAACATGCCATCCATAAGACTTCTTTCACCGTCAGCGACAAGTGGCACCGAATCTCTATAGTTGGCAGTAGGAAAGGTGTCTGATCTCACGAACAGTCTGGTGGTCACTCTGGACAGGGCAGCCATCCTATTTTGTGTGTCTGCCGTGAGCCACAGTATCTCAGTGTCCTCTCAGTCAGGAAAGTGGCTGTCTCTGCCTGCAGCCCTAACTGCATGCATCTTTCTTCTTGTCTCAGTCACTTGTGGAATAGTAGTCACTGAGCCTCACTGTCTTTCGAAGATTCGCCACCCCGATGTTAGTTTAGTTAACGTGGTGGCATATGCTTGGTCACATTATCTTCTTTTGATATCTGAAGTGATGATCCTGAAGTTCAACATCAACCCTTTACCTGTGCCCATCTTTAAGGGAAATGAGAAGTGAGGATAACGCCAAAGAGTCAAACCAGGACCTCGGCCCACTATTTTGAGGGACAGACCTAGTCCTCTTCTTTACCAAGATTTTAAGTCTTAAAATGTTGAATAATTTATGCTTTCTTTGGCCATAATAGGATATGGAGGGACACAGCATAAATGTTGCCATCATAAGACATCTGGGTCAGATGTCTGGAGTGCTGGGTTCAAGTCTATATATTGCCACTTACCTGCGGTATAAAGTCAAGCAAGTCCCCTGAAAGATGTTCTGGACTTCATTTACCTCTCCCTCATAAGGGTATTGAGCTAAATTCTCTATAAGGTTCATCACAATTTGTAAATTCTACATATGAAATTAGTAATAGAATCATCTAAGACTAACTGATGGCTCTTGAGAACTTTCTCGATGGCTTTGTCGCGGTCCTATCTCTTGGCTCATGATGAGAGCAGTTTATATTGTCAGATGCCATATGTGAAAAGCACAGAGTTAAGGCTGTCTTTAGATCAGCATGCAAAAGCATAGATTTAAAATGTTTAACCCTCAAGGAATTGGTAAAGGGTCTGACTTAGCAAAATGTATTATCTTCCCTCTATGATCTCTAACAGACATTCTTTAAGAAGGGGTTGGATCTATCTGAAATCTTCACCCTAATGAAATTAGTTTGTGGATTGTTTAGGTTTTGTTTAGTTTTTCCCAAGGAGCTTGAGGTGCAGATAAGAGACAACATAAAATTGCACCAGCTTATTGGTTTATTTTAATTGGAGTATTTTTGCTTAAAGGGATTATATGTCATTACTGATGCAAATGGAAATCCTGTTTACAAATCCCTTAAATGCAATGCAGTGCTGGAAAATGGTCAGCATCAGAAGCAATTATTGTGACAAAAAAAAAAAAAAAACCACATCAGCCACAAAGACAGAACCACTTGATTTATATAAGACCATGTGATTCTTCCTCCCCCAGTCAAACCAATATCTATTCAGTTTATATTTTTTAATTGTGGTGTTAAAACTCTTAATTCCTTAACCTGTCTCAAGGGAGGATGTCTCTATTCCTGATCCAAGTGCACATTTCTTGTCTCTTCAGGGGGCATCAGGGAGGAGAGCTAATTGCAGTATGGGACTTGAGCCTTCACTCCTCAATGATAGGGGAAGCAGTATGCATGATAGAGACAAGCAAATGTGCCTTGGAGGAAGACACTCCAGGATATGATTCTTGACCATGCCTTTTATTGGCCCTGCTACTGAACACCAGCTAGTCAATCTCCTAGGGACTTAGCTTTCTCATCTGTAGAACATGGATGATATCTAGCCTTCCAAAGTCCAGTGTCAAAGAGCTCCTTATGGGCACTCATTCTTCTCTTCTTGTCCCCTGCGATTCCCCAGCTATTACAGCTCAGTTTTTGAAATCCCAGAAGCCCAGAACCCCCACACGTCTTCCTAAGATGTGGGGTAATTTTGAATATAAGCACATATATTTTTAATTACACAAATTAAATATATGATAATTCTATTATTATAAGTGTTTGTCATATCTTTGAAAATAACATGAAAACTACAATTCATATTGTATTTTTGAGGTTGTCACGGAAGAGAAACAAAATACAGCAGCTTTTCCAAGCAAAGCCACAAGAACTTGTGTTATGCATTAATGGGGAAGGGGAGGGAAAGCATTAAATAAACAAGCTTTTCTGATGGTTGAATTGGTGGGCTAAGGATAGTGTTTTCTTCTTTCTGCAATGAAATCAAAATTGCCCATCAGTTTGAACCATGCAAATTGCTGCACACAGGCTCAGCTGGGCTCTCCAAAATGGAACAGCTTATTTTGATAACCAAATAAATTTCAAACAGTTGCTAAGGAAACTAAAGGATTCTTTGTGCAACTTATTGCGTTGAAAAGAACCAAAAAGATGGAGGGAGGGGAAGAGTGTTAGTTGATTAAAAATTTAGAATCTTATAGATAGGTCTTAATGCAGGAAAGGAAATACTGTGATTGTAAAGCATGTAGAATTTTCGTTCTTCCAACTCTGTGCTTGACTGAGCTAGCCAATCATTTCAGCAACCCGTCAAGAGATTTCTTTTATAGACATGATTACGTATTTGCACAGCATTGCTGTAGGAAGCCTGGATCTGTCTAGTCTTACCAAAAAAAAAAAAAGTGTAGAGGGGGAACTATTACTGGTGGAATCTGCCTTGTGAAACCTTATTGTGCTGTTGGAGGGGCTTCGATTCTGAGCTGAGCTTTTTGTGCTGTTTTCTAAGGCTCTGGGGCTTTCAGTGACAGTGCAGTGTGTTTCTTGCGAATATTTTAAGACCATGGTGACTGTGAGGCCCATTTGCAAGTTCCTGATTCATAAAATGATCCACTTCTTGAAGCCTCAAATGCCAAGGACATCCTTAAATGGACCTCAGATCTCCCTGGTTCAGCCTTGATAGTTAGCCTTGAAGGCTGTGACTTCCTCTGCATTCTTGCTCTTTAAGGTCAGTGCCTCCCACCCTCACTGAGAATGTCGTTTTAGTGTTTTCAACGCTTATCAATGTAATCTTCCTAGAAGTCGTATTCTAATAAATAAGGAGAAATCCCAAATGGCTGTATCTCAGACTTCTTATACACTCTGAACCTCAGCATTTAGATTATAATAGTGTTATGAGAATCTACTGAACTGATAGAAATGAGGCTACTCACTAATTTAACTGGAATTCATCAAATGGTAGCTAATACATCCACTCCTGCCTGTATTCTTGTATCTCCTACCAGAGCTTTTTACACAGACCCGTTCTCTTCCTGCTGCTTCTATCCTCTGTCCTCCCTCATCACCCCATCATTGATGAATTTTTTCCGTGATGGATATTCTATCCTGCTTTTCAGACTTGGTGCCCAGGATGAAAGCCAAATAATTGTGTGGAATTTGAAGAGGAAGGTAGTAAGGGTTTTTTAAAGATAAGAAAGGGGGGAGGCTTTTCACTCCCAGCCCAGCCTGTCTCAGGCATTTTTCCCACCCATTAAAGGTATTCAGCAGGCGGAGGTCTCTCTCTTCTCAGCATGTCCCACCCATCTGTATTGAGATCACAAATTCAAGGTCTTCCTGGGGGGGGGGGGGGTAATGCCCCAGACCAGAATTTAGGATTTTATTTTATTCTGTACCCTGGAAAGACAGTGTTTTCCAACAATCTACTGGCTCACCTGGTTGAAATACTAGAAAGTGCTATAAAAGAGAAATCTTCTTTTGACACCTCCTATGGGCCAAGAGCCAATGTACTTATGCCTCTGGGCTACAGAGCTCTATGGGGAGTCTTTGGCTTTGGCCTCTGGCCTGTAAGGTTACAGAATGTACTGATACAGTAGCTGTCTCTTAAAATATGCTCACCAGAGAAGAAAATGAACTGCATAGCCCTCTTTGGCAGCATGCTAAAATGGGGGAGCATTTTTCCATTATTTTCAGACATAGGAACTATTTGAATACAGGCAGTTCTCACATCCCCTCAGCTCTGACTCCCACCTACTCACAAAGGAAATGAGCCCTTGGAATTAGCAGTCATGAACTTCCTCTTCTGCAGTCCCTAGGAGACCGAGTTCAGAATGCATCCTGGGGGGGGGGGTTGTTTTTGTTTTGTTTTGTTTTTGAGACAAAGTCTCACTTTGTAGTTTCAGGCTTGCCCTGAGCTCAGCCTTCAACTCACATCACAGCAATCCTCCTGCCTCTGCCTCCTGAGTGCTGGGATTACAGGCGTGAGCCACCCCGCCCAGCACTGTGGTATGTGGTGCTGATTGCTGCTGGGCGTGAGTCTCCATGCCCAGAATTGTATGTGGTTACCGGGGATTGAACCCCTACCCTTGCGCTTTCAAAACAGGCACAGAAACCACTGAGCTAAATCCCTGGCCCTGCATCCTGCTTTTTCATACTCTCCCTAACTCTTTCTCTCCGTAGCAGAATTAAAAGCTGGAGGTATAGTATTTTCTACCCACTGTATACAAGGGTTGTGATCCTGGGCTCTCCCAAAATCAGATAAAGGAAAATGTGAAGCTTATTCTCCCATCTCAATGCCTTGTGCATTTGGCTTCTATCTTTGAAGTTCATGGCTCCCAGTGTGGTGGTTTCTGTGTCTGTATGTTCAATGTAAAAGTCTGGGGTACATTCCTTCCATAAGGAATTAAATGCAAACTCTTTCCCATGCTAATAAGAGAATAGTAGTGATACTTTTATTGATAGCGTGCATTTTAACTTTTGTGTTGGCACATTTTTAATTAAAATAACATTTAACGTTTTGAAGCTAAAAACCTGATGTTTCTGCCTAGGAGTGTATAAGGGAATGATAACATATGGAGAAGTTTAACATTTAAATTGAATTTTATTATTTAAAACAGTAAAATATTTTATGACTACAACAATGCCCTGCCAAGCTCCATTTCAGCATCAAATGTGCTTTGTAAGGAGTCTTACAAAGTGAGGGGGGAAAAAAGACATTTTAATTTCTTATTCTCCAAATGCTTTTTATAAAAAGTTCCACAAACGTGTTTTCTTTACAAATGGATTCTTGTTCCCTTCCAACATCTTCAAACATGTCTTAACCACACAAAAATCCCTCCGAGCCAGCATGCCCAGGGGGTCCTTACTAATAATGGAGCCTCTGTTAACCTGATTTCGGTGTTTCAGGTTCCCCAGGGTGGCCTTCCTGGAGCTGCTGCGGTCTCCTCTGTCCCCCTCCCCCCAACACACACACTTGAGAAGACTGATGTCTGGCAGGAAGTGAGGGTCTATCTCTTTCACATATGAGTGTGTTTAATTACTAAAGTGAGGAAGTTTGATAAGCAACCTTCCTTCCTGGCCCTGTGGTGCCCTCGGAAAGCAGTCAGCCTCCTGATTGGGGACAGAAATGGGCAGGAGACCTCATTCCTGATTCCCAAGGGGATGCGGGGCACAGGCCCGGGGCCCAGGTTGAATTTCCAAGTATGCATACCATACCCATGAACATCGTGTATAAATTTGAGAAATTCCCCAACTTTAGCAAAGGTAGCTTAAAAATGAAAAACCCACCCCAAAGCTAAGACAAAGAGGTGCTTCTCAGTCGCGTTTCCTCCCTGCAGAAGGACCCTTTTGCTCATCTTCCTCACCCCTATCCCTGCCCCCGACACAAATCCTCATCCACATATCTGGCCCCAAATCTAGAATGTGGCTTCCAGTTTATATATAAACCAGTAAGCTTTTAAAATACCTTACTCCACTGTGCTTCCCACTGCTGGGGGAATCATTGCAAGCTGGAAATTCAATAACAACACCTCACTCCCTCTTTCCTCCCTGTTTTACCATGGGGCTCTTCACACACACACACACACACACACACACACACATACACACACACACACACACACACACACTCACGAAATTACAAAGTCAGTCTCATGTGACTGCAAATGATTATTTTTAGGATCAAAATATATGTTAACAAGCTGTGGAATTATGCAGTAAACAGATGGCCCTTGGGGAGCACCCGTACTGCTTTGGATGAATGCATATTTTTAGCAGAACAATCTGAGCATCGCTGGGGAAAAACAAGTTCTGGACCTTCTTACTCCTGTGAGAGGACGTGGGCCGCGGTGGGGGTGGCGTGGGGGCTGCTGGATACAGAACGTGGCTGAGGAAAGAGAGCTGAGCAGAGTCCTGGGTGTTCAGAAGCCAAGCCCTTGCATCCACTGTGGCTAACCAAGGTGCTTTTGTCTTCCCTTCCCTGTGTCTCGGCAGGAAAACCCAGTAGTATCTTTCCAGAGGACAGTTTTATAGACTCTGGAGAAATCGATGTGGGGAGACGGGCTTCCCAGAAGATTCCGCCTGGCACTTTCTGGAGATCTCAGGTGTTCATAGACCATCCTGTGCATCTGAAGTTCAACGTGTCTCTGGGAAAAGCAGCGCTGGTTGGCATTTATGGCAGAAAAGGCTTTCCTCCTTCACACACCCAGGTAATCTGAACCTTACACACCTGTTGACCTCCAGGGACTCCTGCTGAGATCTCAGCCCAACTCAAGAAGCTCACCCCAAATCCTACAGCTTGCACACAGCTTCACACATTCTACAAGTCATTTATTTGTTTGCCTCTTCTCAGACTGTCTTTCAGACAAGGTGAAATCCCTGAGGCTGTTTGAGAGAAAGGAATTCTATGAAATTTCTTAAATAGCCTTGCTGCTATTACCCATTCTACTACGTTAAATTGTCCCAGAAATGTGATCTAGAGAAAAGCCATGCACTGAGTTTGAACCCTTGTATTATGAGCTATGCAACCTTATGTCTGTTACCCATCCTTTCTGAGCAAGTTTGCTAATCTGTAAAATCAGGATAATTACACCTACTTTTCAGGGCTATCCTGAAGAATAACGAATAACATTTATAAGGCAGCTAGTGTAGGAACTGGCCCAAAATAAATGCTACTTCTGTAGTCTTTTGCATTCTTGTTATCCTTCATAGTACACATTTACTAAGATGTGTATACCAGAAACTCAAAGAATTTTTCCAAGTGGATAGGAGTATAGCTAGTTGGTAAAGGATGTTTAGCATGTGTGAGGCCCTAGCTTTCATTTATTCCATCACCAAAAATACATACAGACATATATACTTGTCTGAGATGACTGACATTTCACCAGTCACGAGTGACAGAGAACAGAGCCTTACTCAAGGTCTTACCAAAGCCCTAGCAGCCAGTTCAGATTTCTGGTTAAAAGACACATGGATACACTTGCTAAGGGTGAGTCCGTAAAATAATAGAGGGGTCTGGGCCCCTGCTGGTGGCAGAACTGCCATGCTGGTCTTCACTTGCACCTAGATGTGTTTAGAATAAATAGAATAGATCTATCTTCTGTTTGTTTGTTTTCAAAAGCTGTTGAGCTAGATTGCTGTTTAGTTCACTTTGAGCAGGCCAGTAGGGCTTCGGCCCCTACCTGTTGTTAGTACTGCTTGACAGACTTCTCTTTAGTCTCATACCTCAGCCTCAGATCAGTTGGCATTTCCATTTCACACAGTATGTAATTATTCATAGAATTTTAGGCCACTCCAATTTACTTCTCCCAAAATTGTTCCCTGAAATTGGAACCTTTAGAAAGAATTCATTGATAAAAAACAAATAGATATAAATTAAATCTTTGTCTGGTCATGACTGATATTACAGTCCTATTCAGCATCTCTATCAAGTTCTAGGCCCTTAAAAATCCTACTATAACTTGGATGGTGCTCACTCTTAAAATGGCCAGGTTACCAACCACAGGCCCACCACTGAAAGAGTATGGTTGTCCTGGTGCATACACCTGGGTGGATACTCACTATGCATGCAAAAGAAATGAAGACAAACCAGACTAGAGAATAGTGTACCATTATGCCATACACACATGAGATCTGGGGGAATATTATCATGAAAAAGATTGGGCTCCAGGAAGGAGTTTGAGCTGGTTGGTCAGCTTGGACTCCAGCTTCCTGTGCTTCTCTCAGCTTGTTTCCTGGCCTTCCCCAGGACAAACCCAGAGGAACATGGTGTGTGGTAGAGCAGATCCATTCCTAATTACACTCTCTTTCTGCCTTAGTTTGACTTTGTGGAATTGCTAGATGGAAGAAGACTCCTGACCCAGGAGGCACGGAGCCTGGAAGGACCCCAGCGCCAGTCTCGGGGTAGTGTGCCCCCCTCCAGCCATGAGACTGGCTTCATCCAGTATCTGGATTCGGGAATCTGGCACCTTGCCTTTTACAATGATGGGAAGGAGTCTGAAGTGGTCTCTTTCCTCACCACTGCCATTGGTAAGAAGCTCTGCCCTCCTCACTCTTTGGGTGGGAGGATACTGGGGATTCTGGAGTTGATGCTGCTAAGAAACTGTGTCTTGCTGAGAGATGTAGATGCCACTCAGCTCATGGAGTGAGGCCATCCCCACTGGGCTTGCTGGCAGGGACTAGGCATGAGGTGCCAGCCAACGAGGCTGTCCTGCACTGGCACCTGAGTCCACTGCCATTCTCTGGCCATCTGTGCAGCACGGCATGGACCTGCAGATGTCTTTCCACACCAGGGCATATAGGGCTGATGAGACAGAAATCCACGACAAGTCACAAGGAGGCAACATCTCTCCACTTGGCACTTGCCTTCCACCTATTTATCTTGAAAGTCTCACTTGGCTCAATTCACTGATTTGTTGTTTGGGTTTGGTTTGGGCTTTGCTTTGTTTTGTTTTGCAGCTTTTGGAGCCAACAGCCCCTGGTAGGTTTTTTTTAAACACAACAACAATGATAAAAGCTCAAGGAGAGTGAGACTAACCTGATAAAAGGCTGGGTAAGCAATGCCACCCATCTGCCTGGGGATTTTGTTGAGAGGGCCCTGATCACTGACAAAGAGCAAACTCTAGTGTCTTAAATGAGCCTCAACACCATCCCTGGCCCTTGTGGTAGAAAAGGGGTCTAGGTGCCTCAGAAGTCTGTGGATGTCCCAGTAACTTGGCCCCCTGTTGAAAGAATTTCTCCTTTTTTACTAACACACCACAGAGTGTGTCTCCTCCTGAGGTAAGCACATCATGCTGAAGGACGTGACAGTACTGGCGGCTCCAGTTAGAAAATATGTTTCCTGAGTTTGCCTTGGAAAGTACTATGACACAGCCTAGAGATAAAGTTCCCTATAGAGAAGAAAACCTACAGAAAACACAAGTCCGCAAACCAGCACACTTGGGGATGGAGTTTTTACCTCACCAAAGCTCATTCTGCGCGGCTAGAGTTCAGCTCTGTGAGATGTGTGTGTTTCTGTCCTCAGCTGGGAGTCGCTTTGACATGGGAAAGGTGGACTCTGAAGAGAACCTGACTTTGCTACTCATTTCCCAACACCCTCCCAAGGCTCTAGTTCTTCCAGCTAAACAGAAGTGGTCACTGTCAAGCCGTTTTGCTCTCATTTACAATTTGCCCTTTGTATTGAGAGTATCTTCCCATTAAATATGGGACATGGTTAATAAGCTTCTGCTATCGGGCCAGGGAGTTAGCTCAGTGGTTCAGGCGCCTGTCTTCCAAGCGCAAGGGCCCGGGTTCGATTCCCCGGTAACCACATGCAATACTGGGCATGGAGACTCACCCCAGCAGCAATCAGTACCACATACCACAGTGCCAGGCGTGGTGGCTCACGCCTGTAATCCCAGCACTTGGGAGGCAGAGGCAGGAGGATTGCTGTGATGTGAGTTTAAGGTTGAGCTCAGGGCCATCCTGAACCACAAAAGTGAGACCCTGTCTCAAAAAAAAAGCTTCTGCTATCAACTCAGCCTTAAAATTCTACCCTTGTTCAAAGTCAAAGGGGGTGGTGGGGGGGACCAGCAAACAACCACTCAGATAAAAGAAACAGCACTTTGTGCTATCCTTATTTCAGAAGTGTCTGTCCTGGCCACTGGAGTCTGAGTACCTGGAGGGCAGAGATAAGCTGTTCTGTCTCCCTAGATCCCTACGTAATCCCCAGCGTGCACTGCTCCTCCCTTGGTAAGGAGGGGTGTGTGTGTGACCTGTCCTGCCCAGGTGCCCGTCAGCAGGACTAACAGCAGCCCACCTTGGCAGTGGTAGTGCTGTGGGCTCCCTCCCTGAACATCTTCTAAGGTGTAGGGGAAAAGGTGCTCAGTCCTGAATCTCTGCCATGAAGTTAGGTTTTATCCACACAGATCACTCAAGTCTTACAGGCCTTGCTCTTTCAAGCTTCTGGAATTGGAGCTGTGGCTCAGTAGCTCCTGATGACATTAAGGCAGATCCCCCGCTCCACCCTCCCATTAAAGCCCCATCTCTACCTCTATCCATCAGGTAGGCTGTCGCTTTGCTGGATCTGCTACTCTACAGTCTCTCTGTCTTTTCTTTTTCTACACATGGTGGCTTCAATTTAGGTTCATAATTATCCAGAGGTGCTGAGTTCCAGCTTCTCGATCTCACTGTCTGATGCTTCACAGGGAAGCATAGAGCTAAGAGCTTTTACAGCCAGATTTCTGTCTTAATAACTGAACATAAATATAAAAGGTTATTAATTTAAGCCCCTAAAGAAAACTACTTTTAATTAGCATGTGCGTCTTAGAGAAATAACATAGAGGTATAGCAAGGTACCTTTGCCAACTCTTGCTTGTCACAGCTTGCTAACCTGCTTTGTCATAATTAGGAAGATGGTCTTGCTTTTCCCCCAGGTGTCCTAATTGATGAAACCTGTCTCCACCTCGCCTTAACCCTTCAAGTAGATAGGCTATCCCATGCTGCTTAGACTTCACGGCACTTCTGAATTACCTGTGGATCTTACTAAAATGCAGGTTCTGCTACAGCAGGTGTGGGGAGCCTTAGGTTGTGGTTTTCTGACCAGCACCTGGTGATTTTTGAGTACACAATTTGGGTAGGAAAGAACGTATCATCCCTCATCGGTGGTTCTCAGACACTGTTGAATGAAAGGGGCGGGTCACGATCCCAATTCCTGGGCCTTTCTTCATTAATTCTGCCTCAGTAGGCCAAGGGGCTGATGTGATGCCGAGCTGTGTCTGTCAGCAAAGTCTTGTGGACAAAGTCCTCAGGGAGCCACGTGCGTCTCTTCCTCTGCTTACTCCCCCAGGTTAGTGTGGCGGCCACAATAATCATGTCACTGCTCTGAGCTGCTTTTCCTTTTCTTTTGGTTTTTGTTTGTTTGTTTGTTTTTGTCCAAGAAAATGAAAACTAGCAGGACTCCACAATCCCCATTGTGGAGATTAGAGAGGGAAACAGAGCCCAGCATGGCTCAGGCCGCCATATGCACTTGGCAAATAGAAGCTGTTAATATTCCCCGCTCTCCTCCTCCTCCTTTCACTTTCTCTTGCTGCCTTTTCTGACCTGTCTGTCTCCCTTCAAGCTACAGTGATTGTTTAATGAACAGTATTTTTTTTCTTTAATACAAAAACAGACTGATTCTGATGTTGCTATTAGTCCCTCTTCCCCAGGAGGCCCTGGCATTGAGTCTCAGCTGTCTGTGATCATTACCTGTGAGCTGTGAGTTGTAATTCGTCGTGGCAGGTTAATTAAAAGTTTAGGTCTTGTTTTAGTGAAGTCATTATGGTCCCAATATACAATTGTAACTCTCAAGTTTGCTTAACACACAAATTGGAATATGACCCTCCCTTCGTTACATGTCAAAAGGCAGATCAGGAATTTAAAAAGATCTGAGATGTCAGAATCCAGAGTATTTATGTCTGTTTGTAATTAGGTAACAGGAGAAATAGTTGTGTTTAATTTAATGAATGGCTGTATTGTATATATTTTTGCTTTTCCCTTCATTTAATGTAATCCAGCTGATGATTTTAAATTAAACGAGTTTATCTTTTGCCTCAAAGAAAAATCTAAGACCACTTTACAGACTGCATACACAAATATATCTACACAGAGACCCGATGCTAACGGAGCTCCCACTGAACTGGATCCGGGCACACACTGAGAATTTAGTTGACTCCCCCCAAATTAAGGGCAAAGCTACGATGGAAACTTGGATTTCAAGTTCCACACAGCCCCCGCTGTGCCACAATGTATCATTATTTCTCATGGCTACTACTAAATATTTTATTCCTGTTTGTATTATATGAAATATAATTTTCCCCTGTTAGCTTGCCTCCAGTGCTAAGTAACCATCTTGCATAAAGCCAGAAAATCTTGAGAAGTCATTAAAAAAAACCATGCAGAAAACCTCACAGCAACCAAGACTTTAAACATAAAAAGGGTATTTGGGGTCTTGAGATGGCATCAATACCTTTCCTCAAGGTCTAACAAGTTAGCATTGCAGTATCTTGGGTCTCGAGATAGCATCTTATCTTTTTCCTTTGGTTGATGCTGAAGCATGAAAGGACGAATCAACTTGACATTGCAACAAATGTGAGCATAGCTGAAAAGTAACAGAGGTGCCTCCAGTGGATTTAGAAACCCAGGGAAGAGAAATAAGAATCACTGTTACAAAACATGGAGACTGCAGAACCTTTATGAGAAACATGCTCTGTCTTCTTGGTACAAATTGAAAAGACCAGCTGCTGGAAGTCAGTCTTTTCTGTGGCCTAGGACTGAAAACAGATTTAGCTCTTCCTTCCCACTGTTTCATCCCTCCTTATTCCTTTCTGTCCATTATCTGACATATATTGTATCCTTGTCCTTTTCCTCACTGAGGCTATGGGGAAGGGATGGCGTGGTTCCCAGCAGAAGTAGCTGGAAGTCTAGATTGAAAGAGGTGAAAACTTTACACAGTTAACATTTCTAAGTCAAGACAAAGAGCAAGAGAGGTCAGTCCTGGAGCATGTGGTTAGAGGGCCAGGAAGGTTAGCGGAAAGAGAGGCTGGTCTAGCTGGGCCAGGGAGGGCTCTCTGGATGAAGTAACATGGATCTGGACCTAAGAAAACCATTCTAAGTGGTGAGGTGAACAGCTAGCTATGAACAGCCAGGAGTTCCATATGACTACAGTGCAGGGTGCTCTGAAGGAGAAAAGTGAGTTGTCAAGGAGACCTAGATCTCCATCTAAGAGAAAAGTCCATTCTGTTAGTAGTGGGTGTTATCACAAGCATGTGAGGGCAGGAAATGACCAGAGCCAGGGAATTTATCTCTTGAGGCCCAGAATATGAGATCATTGCTTTATGTAGTCAAAGGAGGCTTTCAGATTGAGTTTTGTGATTTTATAAAGGTGAGGAGAGAGAGGTAAGGAAGAGGAGTCAGGAAGACAGGACTCACTCGAGAGTCATGCCTTCCTTCGGCTCCCCCTGCAGTCCGTCCCTCTCTGCTCCCAGGTGTACCTTGATACTTGCACCTGAGTTTTCATCCTCCAAAGGTCTTCAAAAATGGATCCTTCATGAATTTTCCCAAGACTGCTAGACTACTGTGCTGTTTCTTTATTTCCCTTGTCTTGATTGAAATTTAGCCTGGAGTACATTTGTAAAACTCTGCAGAGAAAAGTCCTTGATATTATATGCTGTAATTTATGTATAAGCAAGAAACTAAGAAAAGTGATTGGGGAGTGATTTTCAGTTCCTTAATAAACTCTTCCCCTTCCGTTCCCATCTGCCTTCCTTTTGCATTATGTCACAAGTGGAAAGGTGGCCATGAAGAATCAAAATCTCTTGGTCGTAAATTAACCTTCTTATAAATGACATCGGCGACACTTTGTGACGTGTCTAATGGAAACACTTTCTAGGAAAACTTCCCTGTGAATCCACCTATGCCTGAGAGAGGGATTTATTTGGAGCAGTCAAGTAGAAGTGGAATGAAGTTGTGGGCTGAGGGAGAGTTCAAGTCAGCACATTGGAGACAGACCGCGGCCACAAACCTGTTCAAAAGTAGAGAGCTAGGAAAACCAGAGCATTATATCTGTGGACTCAGAAAGTAGCCCGGCTGGCTGGCAGCTGACCCTGCTCACTGAAGAGCGGGGTCCCCACCGCCCCTCCTTCTACTGCTTTTGGTGTCACATCTGGGATAGCTGACCCTGCTGAATTCTCTACCTACAAGCTCAAGAGTAAGGAAGAAAAGGCAGCTCAAGGACACCCTGGAGCCCAGCAATCAAAGCGTATCTCTCAGTGGGAAATACTTACAAATGTGTTTAGTGTGTGAAAAACCAGCCTGCTTACTCAAGTGATATTTCAGAGAAGTTTTGATATCCTCTCACATGCTCTCAGTCCAGGGCCTGTCCATCCAGGGCCAGATTAGTAGTTCATCAAAAATAGGTTGTCTCCACCTGTGTTCTGCCATCCTTGCTCTGGGCTGTCATTTTCATACTTGCTACCTCCTGACCATAAGATGGCTGCTGCAGCACCAGAAATCATCTGTGTATCAAATAGTGAAACAAAAGAGAAGTCTGGGTTCAAGGTTGTTGAGGAAATGGTTGTCAAAGTTATTTGAGAGAGTGAATTTGCAGAGTCACCACACAGACTCCAGAGAATGTTTCAAGGAACACTTCCACTTTATTATTGCCAACACTGATTTTTTTATAGAGATGATATGGGGGACAGGGATACAGGCATACTACAGAGTTGGTCATTAGTGATTGGTGTGTTAACATTGTGTTATACAATTGGTCTTGTCATCTGCCTCTGCACAGGGCCTGTTTGCTTGGTGCTGTTCATTTTGGCTGAGTGCCACAGAGCCATGACATTAAACAGGGATGGGATAGGTTTCACTTAGCATATAAGCCAGGTTTCTATGCACGGAGGTGGGTGTTCTCGTGCCCGTCAGTGCCCATGGTGTGCCGTTGGATGTACATGTGGCATATCACACTAAGCCAAGCAAGCATGAACCCCTCCTTCAGGGAGGCATGCAGGAAAGCAGACTTTTTCCTAAGCCATTCATCATAAATTTCTTAAGCAAAGTTGTGTCTCATAGTAAATATTTTCAGCTTGCCACATGAGAACTCAAATAAAAAATTAGGGTTCTCTCAGGAAAAAAAGAAATGACTGTGGGGTAGGGAACCAGGAATGTCTGTAGATTTCATCAGTATTACTTGGGTCAAATGCCAACCGAGAGCCCTCTTCCTGTGAGCAGGACTATGTATGAATGGGCATTGGGTGCCAGCTGAGACAGACATGAAGGTTCCACTGACGTTGTCATGCACTGGTGGTGCAGAGGAAGTGGAGCTGAGACAAAAGAGAAGCGATGTATGTAATTGAGGAGGAGAGAAAATGGCTTAGTTCCATCTCTTTCCCTCATCCAAGGAACCAATATATTAAAATATGTAGAATATATTAGAATAATAGAAATATAGAATATATTAGAATAGAATAATAGAATATATTATATGGGAAGATAGATATAGATATCGATATATGGGCCACTTTGGCTATGTGATGCCAGAAGCTTTGCAAAGCACTTTTTTTTTTTTTTTTTTTTTGAGACAGGGTCTCGCTTTGTAGTTCAGGCTGGCCCTGAGCTCAACCTCCAACTCACATCACAGCAATCCTCCTGCCTCTGCCTCCCGAGTGCTGGGATTACAGGCGTGAGCCACCACACCCGGCACTGTGGTATGTGGTACTGAGTCTCCACGCCCAGTATTGTGTGTGGTTACAAGGGGGATAGAACCTGGGCCCTTGCACTTGTAAGATAGGTGCTGGAACCACTGAGCTAAATCCCCAGCCCCACAAACCTTTTATTAATTTAACTGTTTATATTTTAAAGATGAGAACACTAAGGCTTCATGAAGTCACAGGACTTACCCAGTGTCCCCAACACCACAAATGACAGAGCCAGGATCATAATTACAGCAACTTATTAATTGAGCATCGATTCTACGCAGGGTCCTATACTCAGTACATTTTCAGTTACACGTAGCCCTTGTTACGGGTAAGGAAACTGAGGTCAGAGATCAAGTCAGAGTCTAACAGGAACCAGCAGGGTTAGGTTAGCACTCCGGTATGCACGTTCTTGCTCAGAGACCAAGTGTGCACCCACCCTCCACAGCAACTTTCTGCAACAGAAACTATGTCTTTCCCCACTGTCATTGTGAGATAGTCATAAAGTTGGACAGGGTCCTAGAGGTGATGGCCGTCACCCTTCCCAGGTCTTCAGTGGGGCTGCAGTCTGCAGCTGCAGGGGTCTCATCTGCCCCACCATGTCCTCCCATGTTTACTCAGGCAGGGTTTCCAGAAGAAGACATTTTCTCAGGAATGGTTTCACTTCTACAACTGATGACTCAGTTTTCTGATAGCTCTTTTCTCTGTTTGTCACTCACCCCCATCTTGCCAGCTGGTGTTTCTGTTATCAGACAACTATGTGGAGAGGGCTCTCCCACCATGGTGTCTCTGCTCAGTCCCTTTAAAAGTATTTACCCTCCTGCCCTGTAACACCCTCCTAGAAGTATCCTAGTAGCAACAGGCGTGATTCTTTGTTGGCTCTGCCAGTGGTAGGAGATGGTAAAGATTGTCAGAGGCAGAAATACAGCTGGGGACACAGCTGTTCCCGGCAAGGTGTATGGTCCAGAGAAAGGACAAAGGCTTTGGAGTCAACCAGACCTGGATGTGAAGTCTTCAGTTTGTGTGGGCTCTGGGATTTGGGATTATTCTTGGCCCCACCAAACAACCCTGTAAATGGGAGTCAAACCTACTTTACAATAGTTCACAGTGATAGTGAACACTCAGCATGTTTTAAATGTCCTAATGATTCTTCATTTTCAGGCCACAACATAACTCAGTGGGAGAGTGCTTTCCTGGCTATGCAAAGCACTGAGTTCAATCCCAGTAAAACACACATACATACACACACATCCATGCATGCACACATGTAATTTTATTTATTTGTCATTTACTAATCATCTACTTTGGAAATTGATTTAGCAGTGATTAAAAGATTTAGCAATGAATATAACAGCAGCCTCACCCTCAGAGAGCCTGTATTCAGTAGAGAGAACTGACTCCTGAATAAACAGCTCCAGTGTATCATGGTCTGTGCTGACCATTGTCCACTGAGGCTCCCAGAAAGCAGGGAGGAGAACACTTCCTCCACCAGGGATATAGGAAGGAGAGAGCAGGATTGACAAGAGTGAGAGAAATGCAGAGAGAGCTGGAGAGAAACAGAAGTGGAGGGACAGGAAAGGTATTCATTTACTAGGGTTGCCATAACAAATTACCACAGTCATGGTAACCTAATACAGAAATTGATTTCTCACAATTCAAGAGACTGGACATCCAAGATGAAGTTGTGAGCAGGGTTGGCTTCTGAGGAGGCTTTTCTTCCTGGTTTGCAGGCTGCTGTCTCTTGCTTTGGCCTCTCCCCATGGCCTTCTTTCTCCACATGCATGAAGGGAGAGAGATCCCTGGTGTCTCTAGTCATGTCAGGTTAGGACTTGCCAGGATGACCCCACTTATCCTCTGTTACCTCCTCTACACCTGTCTCCAAGTGAAGACCCATGGGGCATTAGGGCTTTCACATAATAATTGGGCAAGAGGACATAGCAAACATGTAGAAGTTGAGAAGATGGTGAGGCACTAGTTCTGCTCAAGCAACTCAGGAGCTGGCCAGCAAAGGCCATTGTGTGTTTATCGAACATGAGTGGACAGTCTACCAGCAAGCACTCACACCAATTCAAGTAACTGCCTCAGAACCCAGGTGCTGACAAGACCCCCTTGTCAGAGGGCCACTGAACACCAGGTAAGATGGTGCCTGAAGTCTAGAACCTTCTGCCGTGGACACATTCTTTTTCTGGGCAGCTTTGAAGGAAAGGAGGTACAGCTGTGCATTCCAGGTGCAGCAGGCCTGGCTAATGAGCACTGTTTTCCCCCTCAGTCTTATGCAGCCCATGGCTGCAGGCTTCAGCGATGGAGCAGAACAGCCTTCAATCGGTTTAGGTCCTACAGTCTTTGTTTGCTGGTATTATTATAGCTCAAAAAATGTAGATGTAGTTTCTAGAACATTCCAGTGTACTGTTATTCACTCTTATAAATTTGGCCTCCTTCAGATTCCATGAGGAACTTTTTCAATGTCCCACCCTGGCTTCAAAGCTTTCCAGTCTTTCTCAACCTCTTCAGAACTACTTGGCAAAATGAGTAATATCAATAGTTAGTTTATTCAGTAATATTAGACCTAAGTAATGTCCTAGCTATTTTCCATAACCTATCCCTACCCCTTAAAACAAGCATACAAAGTCTTGTTCCCCAAAAGAAAGTGAAGCTCAGAATATTAAAATAACTAGACATGAATTCAATGCCTAGTCCATGGAGGAGCTGGAATTAAAATCCAGGTATGTCTGACTCTAATAGCACACCTTCTTCCTTACTTTTTCCCACTCACACCTTCAGATGCAGTGCTCAGTATATTCTGGGAAGGAGAAAGGTACAGGAAGAGTAGTGAAGAGTCTAGAAATCGAGATTAGGGCCAGCTGAAATAGCCTTATGGGCCAGTCTGGATGTCTGGCTTTGAAAGCATTGGAGAGTGTGACTTGATGGCAAAAGAGGGTCCTAAGTGGGCAAATATCACTCCTTTTTATGGAGGAGGGGCTGCATTGCAGAATCAGATATTATAGGTGGGGTTTCTTGACTACTTATACTTTAGCTATGAGGCAGAGGCATAATGTTTCGATCCTCAAGAATAAATGGATAATAATATCACTAAGTTAGGAAAGGAAGGGAGAGAGGAAGATGTGAGTTGATGTTAGATTTGAGCTGCTAATAGAATTTCCCAGTGGTTAGTTGCTGGCAGGTACCAATGGATAAAAGGATAAGAAAGTTACAACTTGGGGATAACTCTGCACCCCAGTGCAGATGAGAGGGGAGCAGATAGAGGTAGGGGATGTAAACGAAGAAGCGGATTGTCAAAATTAAAACCACACATTCAGAGTATAGGCAGGGGAAGACACATGTAGAGATCAACCTTAGAGAAAAATGAGGGCAGTGAATAGTGAGGCTGCAGGAATTGGTCATTCACTGGGGTGCCATCCCACCCTTAGTGGGAGTAGTTTCTATCTGTGGTGCAGTGAAGCGGGGTCACCACGAGTTCAGGAGTGAGCAAGAGGCAGAGGATGGAAATAGTTCCTTTTCTCAGCAGAGCAGACAAGGAGACAGATGGGTGAAACCTGAGCAGGAGGAGACAGATTCAAGGAAAGGCTTATAGAAGGTGGGGGAGCTTGAATATTTGTCAGCAGTGGGAAAGGAGCCAGGAGAGAAGACCGAGGGCCCAGGGGAGATGGGCTGTGATTAACGAGAAGTAGTGGGAAGCACAGACAGAGAGTGGAGGCAGGAGGATGAGGAAAGGGAAAGAGAAGGTAGTGCAGCTGAGGGAAGAACAATCTTAGCAGTGTGAGGAATAGGACCTATGATGAGTCTACTTGACCACACAGTCCTTACCAGGAGGCCCTCAGACCTGGATTGTGTGTGCTTGCTTCTGTGTATAGGTAGTGTCAGTGCAGCACTGAGTCAAATATTATGCAGCTCAGCAATAAGGTGGGCAGCAGGGCTTAGTGGTTACAAAGTGGATCTGAAGTCAGGTGGCCTGGTTTGTATGCAGTCTGTAATATTTATTAGCAATGTGACCTGGGGCAAGATAAATAACCCATCAGTGCTACACCGGGGAGGAGGGGGCCAGGAGCCATCTCTAGTACCCAAGGCCGTGCCTTCATGACCCACAACCCACAGTTCACATCCAGACGTGTGGAGGCACCTGTGCTTTATTATCTGGTAGACAGGCATTGCTTAATCCAGTGAGGTTACATGTGAGGACTGATGGTCAGAAGCTGATTTATACTAGGTGCCATATGAGTGTCAAGTGCTGTTGTTGACAATAACAGTCTCTAGTATTTGTGAGTGTTTACCAGGACCCACAAGGTATGAAATGCTCTGTAGATATCACCTGACTTAGTTTGTAGCAGTCTCAGAGAGGCAGAAAAGGATGTTATTTTCTGTAATAGGATGAAGAGAGGAAGTTCAGAGAAACTGACAAGCTGACCCACAGTTGCTTTTACCAAATAAAAGCAGGGATGGGATTTGAATCTAGACCAGTCCAACTGAAGAGCCTCCTCCCCAGTTGGCACCCATTTCCATGGCCCCCAAAGTTCCCTCTGCCACTGTGGTGCGAGGCGCTCTGGCTGCATTCTGAGGACTGTGCATGGTAAGCTTCGTCATTTGCTGACACCTCTCTTGGTCGACAAGTCTGTGCCCGGGGTCACTGCTTATCGAAAGGGCTTCTTCAAAGTTGAACCAGGGTTCTGTGATGGCAAGTTTGACAGGGGCCTAAGCTGGTCTCTCGCTCTTAGACAGAGCAGAAGGCCTTCTGTGGAAATGACAGGCCGGTGAGTGTTATATGAAGGGTCCTGGAGATGTGTTCGCGGGGCCCCTGTGAACATCTGGTTTCAGTTTGAGCAGCTGCTTGTTAGGCCTTTATCTAAGTACACTCATGTCCTAGGCTGATGGCAGTTTGTTTCAGTCCTGGTTCATATTACATGTCAGCCTGATTCTGTCTTTCATTTATGTCATAGGTCAAATAGTTTGTTCAGGGTGCAAGAGATGGACTATAAAGTTTGGAAAAGTGAGAAAACTGTCCGCACTAAAGCAGGAAGGTCAAGACTACAACTTTCTTAGAATTTGTGTGTTCTCCAGGCTACAGTATGAGATGGAAAGCTGTATTTGGAGGTGCTGTTTGCATTGCCATGAACTCTTTCTTTTAAGCGGCAGAGGAAGAAGGTGAAATCTGTTGAGCTTCTTATACATGTCAGATACTAGGCTAAGTACAATAGACATATATTAAGTCTTTTTTGTTGTTGTTTGAGATAAAGTCTCACTTTATAGTTTAGGCTGGCCCTGAGCTCAGCCTCAGACTCACATCACAGCAATCCTCCTGCCTCTGCCTCCCGAGTGCTGGGATTACAGGCATGAGCCACCACGCCCGGCACTGTGGTAAGTGATGCTGATTGCTGCTGGGTGTGAATCTCCTTGCCCAGTGTTGTATGTGGTTACTGGGGGGATCAAACTTGGGCCCTTGTACTTGCAAGACAGGTGCCGGAACCACTGAGCTAAATCCCCAGTCCCCATTAAGTCTTTTTAATTCTTATAGTCACAGTAGACACCTGCATTCTCCAGTCAAGGAAGGGAGCCATAGGCAGGCTCAGACCCTGGCAGAACTTGGACCCAAATTCAGATATATAATTTGGAAACTCCCAATGTGTTTAGAACATGCTGGACACTGTGCTAATATACAGCTTTTGTGCACAGAAAATAAAGAAAACACCTCTGATGACAATTCTGTGTCCTAAAATACTGAAAATGAGGCACAAAAAAGAAATAGCAGAGAACATGGATGTCTAGTGAAAAGCCAATATTCTGCTTTCTCATTAAATATTGGAAGGATTCTTTTAAAATCACTAACAAAATAAGAAATGTCCATTGGCTAGTATTATTTTAGAAGCCTTGGCAGCACAAGACTAAACAGAAAGAAGAGATTGAGACAGTTGTTATTTTTGTGAAGGATGTGTTTGTATTCCTAGAATACACAAGGACACTAATTGAAAAGTTATATTGTTTAATAAGAATTCAGAGCTTGTAACTAGGGGTACAAGATAGCTTTTCAAAAGTCAATAGATTTCCTATATACATGAAAAACCAATTATGAAATGTACTGAACAGTGTCTCAGTCAAGCAAATTAATAAAAATTAAAATATCATCTTAATGAGAAGTCTATGTGACCTGTGTGACAAAAAGTGCAAAATTTTATGGA